>WEDG01003799.1:0-167500 GCA_017591395.1 Schistocephalus solidus | reverse complement strand
CTGCTTAAGGAACATTTATGTTCCGTTGTGCCCTGGAACTCAGACTATAGTACTCACAGGCAGTCGCATAGCGACGTGTAGCATATGTTGGTAATGTGGAACCGACAAAGACAAGGGAGACCGGAATGGCCATTTCTGGCTAATTAGCCATCATCAGCCAGCCCGTGGCTCAATGTTAGAGCGTTTGACTCAATAACCAAAGGTAGCGGGTTCGAATCCCAGGTGTTGCACACTTGGGATTGGGTATGACTGGCTGATGACTGCTAATAAGCCAGAAATGGCCATTCCAGTCTCCCTAGTTTTGTCAGTAATACCATTCTGCCTATATCACAAGCCGCTCTGCGGCTGCTTGCAGGGCATCTGTGGAGGAATTCAATTTGTGCGTACGTTGAAGACACACGAAGGGCAAATATTTCCCATCGACTTGCTTGAGAACCGTTATGACGAAGTAAGCAATAAGCCTCAACGTGCGCATCTCATCCAGCTGCTCACTTTCTGCCGCAAAACCTACTTCACCTTTGAGGGAACGGTCTACGAATAGATTAAAGGGACTCTGATTGGTTCGCCGCTGTCTGATTTCATTGCTGAGGCGGTTCTTAAAAAGTGAGAGACACATGTGTGCAAGAACCACAGACCAATATTTTGGGCCCGTTATGTGGACGATACTTTCGTTGTTCTCAAGCGCGAAATGATCTCCGAATTTCAAGCGCTTCTGAGCTCTGTCTATCCGGACATTCAGTTCACAATGGAGGCTGAGGTCAACAATTAAATGGCGCTCCTAGTCCACCGTAAGACCGACGGCAGCCTAAGGACAACGGAATATAGAAAGGCCACCAACACACGTCAAGAAGAAGGGGAACGGCCAACTCTGCGACAACCAGCGGGGAATCTCGCTGCGCAACATCACAGGGAAGATATTTGCCCGTATCCTTCTCAATCGTCTTAACGGTAACCTAGAGAAGGGTCTGCTCCCGGAAAGCCCATGTGGCTTCCGACGACACCGCGTAACAATTGACACGATTTTCGCCGCAATACATACGCAACACCCTCACGATCACCATGTACCTGGGAATATCACGGTTTCCTAGAAATCGTGGCTTGAAAGGCCGCCAAACTGACGCTTAAATCAGACCACGCCGTCGGTCCAGTGTGCGTTGTGCATTAAGTGGCTGACCAGTGGACTGGGAGTCAGACGGCGATGGCTCCTCCATATCCCCTGGTTTAATTAATCGTGGTGTGTACATTATGGAGGCCAGGTCGTGCCATGGCGTCCGAGGACGGATATACCGGCCCGTCAGCCAATGCTTCCACTCCCACATAAGAAAACTGACCGGCTCAGACGGTGGCCTGATTTTAGGGCTGGGGGTGAGAGTGAGGTCGACAGCTCAGAGCATTTTCCTCATTATAAACAATCTGACGCGCTTGAAACTATAACGTGGAGCTAAAAGCCCTTGGCTTGGATGGTTGCTAAATGACGGGATAATTTGGACCGCGTGGTCAACCTAGTGTGTGCGTTTGTGCACAATGGATGACTGGAGGACTGAGAGTCAGGCTGCGATGGCCCCTTCTCAATGTGTCCTTTATGGCACTCCGACTCAGTTGGGCTCCGAGCCGCCCCTCTATTGTGCCGTCATGTTCATGTTTGGTGTTGGACCACAGTGCGTGGCCCTGCGACCTCTCCCATCTCCGGTTTTCTCGATTCGGTCTTGACACCAGATCCAGGTGGGGCATTGGAACAGAGAGTGAGGTAGATGCCTCGCAAGTCTTCTCTCACTATAATCCAACTCGAGTCACCGTCCCTGTACAACATACGTTAGACATCGTCGAACACGATGGTCGGACTCTCGTTTGTGCGTGTGTCCGCTAAACGGGTTGCGTGGTAGATATGCTGGACCAGTAAGGCGGCCAAATCAGAGTGCGGCAGGCATTATTATTCTGGGATGCGGTCCCATAACAAATGTCGAACATGGGGGTGCGCGTGTCCAACATGGGAAAGCATAGGTGAAGGCTCATGCCGCAGCCCGCTTATTCTTCTGTGCAAGACCCCGCCTCTGGTCTTCTTCTTGACACCGGGTACAGGCGGGTAAGGGAAGAGAGTGCGGTAGATGCTGTGTAAGTCTACTATCATTTAAAACTAATTTGCGCATAAGTCACCATCCCTGCACCACCCCTTTGTGGAGCATGCAGTGGACATCGTCGGGCTACGACGGTCGAACTGACGTATGTGATTGTGTTTGCGTGAATAAACATCCGAGGTCTACCGACCAGCAGATGGCGAGACAGCGATGCATCTGCGTTTCGTGCCGCTGTTGATCTTATCGGTTAAACCCTTTACCTGAAAACGACGCACATGTTTGTGGTTCAGGGTCACAGTTATTGCGGGTGTATGGCTGAAGATGGCCCTACAAAGGTCAAAAATGGCATTTTGCGTAGCAATATCCAGATAATAAGGTGCCCAGAATCGTGTATCGCAAAAAGTTGTTCTCGCTGGAAGAGACCTATCACCGTCCCGCCCCCAAAAGAACACACTGTCCCAGCCCCAGTGAAAGTCACTCGCCCGAATTTCTGAAAGACTAAACTCCCCGGAAGGCCACTCACACAGCTGCGCATCTCACTTCTTTCCGAGATGTGTGTGTGTGTATGCCTGTTCACTGCCCCGCCTTAAAAATTTTCAAATTGCTAAAATTCCGGACTGGGCTCTTGCAATTAACCCTGCCATGTTTGTGAAAAAGCTAGTATCGCAATCAGACCAGCGAAAAAAGTCGGTCTTCACTACATGCCAGGGCTGTTAGGGTTAGTAAACGGTGCGGTAGTGCCCATTACCGCGTGCAACCGGACATTGTTTGAGCGCACTCAAGCGCCGATACAATTTCACAAAATACGGCTTCTGACCTGAAGTGCATACGGTTCTAGGGTGATTACATATCTTCGTTGGGTAGGCGTCTACATTCTGTTATCAACTTTGCGAATGATACTTGGGACAGTATGCGAATCATATTCAGCCGAAGTTTCGCTGACTACCTCACAAATGACACATTTTAAAACAGGTCTACATAACGTAGTGGGAAAAAGGAAAAAGCATTCTGCTAATACGGCAGCATTTCTATCGATATGGTACAGATTCAGGACCTGGTAGGAAAGGTACATTTAGGGAATGTTCGTTATAATGTGACGAGAATTCACTCGATCAAATTGTGAAAAACTCGGCGGGCTTTGATGGGATCTGAACCTGAGACGACAAGGGGAAGGTTTTAGTGCAACCGTCGCTCTAACCAATCCCTAGCTCGAGGCCCCACACGGGAGCGGTGAGTTCAATCCCACTTTGGTCAAGTTACCCGCCCAGCCTACTGCAAAGTATGCTGTCTACCAATGGTGATAAAGTAAACTGATCATCCACGCAGGATTTCCTAAGCAATCAATCTATTATCTATCACCAAATCCCTACGCACCGCAATTAATTAGTAGGGGTTTCGGCAGACTTGAATAACTCCTTTGATCCAGTTGTGAAAAACTCAGCGGTTTCGGTGGGAGTCAAAGTTACGAAAGAAGGGGAGAGCTGCAGTACAGGCAATGCTCTAAGCACCTGAGCTACAAGGTCCAACTAGGGATTGTTTCTGGTGTTGAACAGCATTCAACAATGACGTTGGGATGGTTTTGGGCGGCCTGGGGTTGATGCCAGCTGCCCTTCGAGTCAACTACCCATGCACTGTTCACAAGTCTGCATCTATCAGCAAGTCGTGTGTTTAATTAACACAAAATGTCTACCAAATATGCTGATCTAGGCCGACATTAGGGTAAAAACAATGTCAAAGTGGCGTCAGGCATAGGCTGGCCGCACGTTTTCAAGGATCGGCCTTATCGTAACATGCAGGAGCCTATACGCATGAACTTATGGGCCGAGTCCAGAGGGGTAACAGGCAGCTTGGAACGCTAGATAACAGTGAGTGCTCAACCGACGACACTTCGCACAAAGAAGCCATGAACAACCAGCGTTGAGTTAAGATTGCGAATAAAAGTACTAGTGACGGGGAGGCCGGAAATTAAATTGGATCCACTGGGCTAAATGCTATTCCGGCCTCAACGATGAACCGCAGAAAGGCGTTTTAATGCGATACCGGCCCGCAAAAAACGTTTTCTGTCCCATTATTTCCTGTAATTCAAACGTGGTCACACTACTACTTTAAGCAGTAGCATCGCTGTCAGTGGTAATGCTAAGGATTTTATTTCTTTTCTCGTCTTTCTTCGTAGCATTGGAACCGGAACGTTCATAAGTATTTTTATTCGCGAGACTGGTAAATCGCATGAAACTGAAATTCTGAAAGATGATTTCGGTTAAAAGGGAGTAGTCTGGCAGGGACTTACTTGCGACCAGCATAACCGCAAAATATATTAGTCACGCTAGGCTGGCAGCTTTTGAAAACGCATATTCCTGACCGACCACAAAAAGGTCTATTTAAGTAATATTATGGTTCTCCACTGATTTTTTATAGAAACCATCACAAAAATATCCGTTCTTGCAGCACTCATTTCACACTGAATTGCGCCTTTCTGCCATTTTCTTCTTTAAGTTTAACAGTTTCAAAGTGGGCAATTTATGACGATCTTCAGATGTCTGTTCAAATGGCTTCATGTTTTATTCCTTTTAAAGTATACCACGTAGTCCCTATTCATTGCCGTAGTTTGTGCACTATGTATAGTACTGAGGAGTACACAATTTTCGTTGAGTAGAAAGTGTCCAGCTTTTAGTTTGTCAATCCTCAACGCGAGTGGAAAAGCCACGTTAGATGGGGTTCAAGAGAAATCGTGAATTGAAAAAGTTTATTGAAATCGTTTTTTTTTCGGGCACAACACCTAAAGGAGGCCAACGCTCTAGTTATCTAAGCTACGAAGCCTCACCATGTGACTAAATTCAGGGCCTCATTGGGGCCTCGTTAGCTCATGTGGCTAACCGAGGTAGCTCAGATGGCCGCAGAGTTTTTCACAAATGGTTAAACGGAATAATAGTATTAGTAATAGTAGAGAACGTATTTCTAAGGGGCCCGAGGAAAATGGACGGATAGGTCAGCATAAAACCTGGGGGCTTTATAAGCAAGGCGAGAACCAGTTTTTTTCTTAAACTGCCACTGCAAGCTGCTGGAAAATGCCCGATTCGGGAAATGCAAAGGGACCAGTGTGCTGAGGCGGAGAAAGCGGTGCAACCTTTCAGGCCGTAAGCACAGGAGACTCACCGGAAATAGACTCCAGTGTTGTCGCTTCCAGGTCAAGTAACATCACGGCCTTGGCAAGGCAGCTGCGAACCTCGAAAACGGACATCAACGACTGGACGGCAACGTGCGGCTTGGACCACCGGTCCGCATACTCCTCCACCTCTTCCTCGAACTTGATCCATCTGGGGGCAGGGGGGAAGGAGAGAGCCAGCGATTAAAAGAGACATAATTGACGTAGAGACAGTCAAAACGTGCGGGGGAAGCAGAAGGAGATAGCACGGCCTGCGCACAGAGGCTGTCTCCCCCCTCGTCAAGGTGAAGTGGCGAGAATGTAAGGGGGCGGTGGCTGTACTGCTAAACACATTTTGCTTAAAAGAGGACCCTCAGGACAACCGGTAGGGTACAGCGTTCGACAGCCCTGTCGCACTTCACCTCGGTCAGGGCAATAACCTGAGGTTGACGCACAATCTTACTCGAAAGATGAGGTCAGTGAACAACGCGGTTGGGTGTAATTACAAGCTAACTATACCTCCCGGTAGTCATTCTGCAGTGCATGCTCGCCTTCCCATCACATGAACTTGCGCATATTTCTGTCATGTAGGCATTTCTTTCACTTAAAATTGAACACAAGAAGACTGGTTAGCAAGCGAATATATTTAGAGGTTTCGTCCAGGATATCATGGAAAAAAAATTAAAATTTGAAACGGTATTTTATTTCTGTTGGATAAATTTCTTTCAGTGCATTGCGAGGGCAGCCAGAGAGCCCTAACTGCACAAGTAACAGAAATAAAGATGGTAAGGACCTCGAATCTTGACATAAAAACCAAAAAGTTGCGGGCTCGAGCCTCAGGGGTTGCGAAACCTGGGATTTTGTATGGATGGCCGAGGATGACTTATAAGCCAGATATGGCTATTCAGCCACCCTGTCGTTGTTGATAATGTATATATATATATATATATATATATATATGCAGAATAACATGACCGACAAAGACAAGGGAGACTGGAATGGCCATTTCTGGCTTATTAGCCGTCATCAGCCAGCCATACCAAACACAGGCGCTGCGGCGCTCGAGCCTCGAACTCGCGACCTTGTTGGGCAGAAGTCCAACGCTCTACCCACTGCGCCACGAGCTCGTTGTCTTGCCGGTTTCGATCGGGAATATTGACATGGTAATGGGGCGCTCACCGATCGCTTACAGGACTCACTCGTCCCGTTGTGCCTTGGGGCTAACTCTCAAGCCCCACCAGCAGCCGTAGTGCAGCTAAGTATATAGGCAGAATAACATGACCGACAAAGACAAGGGAGACTGGAATGGCCATTTCTGGCTTATTAGCCGTCATCAGCCAGCCATACCAAAACACAGGCGCTGCGGCGCCCGAGCCTCGAACTCGCGACCTTGTTGGGCAGAAGTCCAACGCTCTACCCACTGCGCCACGAGCTCGTTTTCTTGCCGGTTTCGATCGGGAATATTGACATGGTAATGGGGCGCTCACCGATCGCTTACAGGACTCACTCGTCCCGTTGTGCCTTGGGGCTAACTCTCAAGCCCCACCAGCAGCCGTAGTGCAGCTAAGTATATAGGCAGAATAACATGACCGACAAAGACAAGGGAGACTGGAATGGCCATTTCTGGCTTATTAGCCGTCATCAGCCAGCCATACCCAAACCCAGGCGCTGCGGCGCCCGAGCCTCTATATATATATATAGATCGGTGAGCAACACACTATCATCATATATATATATATATATATATATATATATATATATATATATAGAGAGAGAGAGAGAGAGAGAGAGAGAGAGAAAGAGAGAGAGTAGTTGTGTGGAATGCGCTCAAGCATTTAAGGAACATGCTGATCCCGTTGTTCCTTTGGGCTCAATCTGCATCCTTCGCAGGAAGGCGCATGGCGATCAGTACTGTATGCTGATAGGCAGTACCGAAAAAGACGAGGAAAACTGCGGTAATCAGTTCTGGCTTCTTGTCCACCAGCAGTCAGCCTTATCAAACTCCAGGTTTACCGAAGTCAATGAGGGAACGCTGAACTTAATAAAAAAACGTGTGCCAGATAAACCCCACCGGCAAAGGCGAACGCGAAAAGGAACGAGCGATAGTTTGGGGGCTAAATACTTTTGATTTCAGTCCTGCTATTTTTTACAGTGAAGTCCCTCGGGTACCCACCGCGAGCAACTAGGATGACGCTGGATTGTTCTCACTGTCCGAGTAGAAAGGTTCGTTTGATAAAGCAGGTTGAGGGTGGAACGCTACTGGTTAAAGACAAGGTGTACAATATAGTTGTGCATTAAATATACATAATTAGTGTAGCCAACATATATCCCTCAAAAATGGATCCCCGTCAACAGCCTACATAGGCAAGCAAAAACAAAAAGATCCGAGAGTGAAAACTGTCCTATTAAACCAAAACTGCCTTTGCAGACAATTTTCTCAAAAAGGGATAGTCACGAGACTTCGCATGTCACCCTGACTCCTAAATTAGCAGTCTGGCGAACTTGCTTTTCATTACTGATGCATCTAGAGTAGGTTAAAGGCACCGACACAAATGCCTCTTATATTGACGACTAACGCACGCGACCGAACGGGAAGGATTAGCAATTCTAATAAAAATCTTCTACCAAACAACATTTGATTGAGGTGGAAACCCGCGTTAACCTGCATAAATAAACATCCATTGACGCAAAAGACGGGCTATTCAAGGTAAATTCATTTTCAATGCCCGGATGAGAAAGATCACGAAATTGTCCACTTCATGCACAGATATGAATCAGCACATCGACATTGATGCCTCAAGAACTCGGAGATACCTGGAAGTGCGGGTGGACAAACCAAAAGAGACGATATATATATATATATATATATATATATATATATATATATATATAATGGTATTCAGCACCCCTCCCCGGAAAAAAAGACGCTTTGACGGTCCTTGAACACGCCTCTTCGTCTTCGTCTTCTTCTTTTTATTCTTCTTCTTTGTCTACATCATCATCATCTTCTTCTTCTCCTTCTTCTTCGGGGGATGATGACACGATAAAATATCTGGACCTCGTATCTTCAAGCATACAAACATATATGAATATATAGCTAATAACTATGTCGCGGGTATAGTATAATACCTTTGACACAAAATTATTAGCACTAATTGTAGTACTAATTGTTCGTAGAATGTGCATTACGTGGTTAGTCCACAGTAGTTGATTGTCTCCTCATCACATTTTCATTGACATTTTCGGTTTTACCCCAAAAATTAATGTCCCGGTCACTTAACTTCATATCCTGCACTCAATAAATTCTGAAATTATTACCTTCATTATTCTCCGTATCTCATTCACCAGAAACCGCGGTGAGAAAAAACTGAGGAGCCCAGCCAATTTCCGCTGCATCATACAGGAGCAGAAACACCGGAGAAACACGTGTCTGGGCTTTAAAATAGTATCTGGTGTGAAGGGGTACTAGTTAGGGGTAGCACCACACAGAAGGCATTTGGTCGCTCCATTTGTCTCTTACAGGTGGCGAATGCTCCTGTGGCCGCCTCTAACTGGTACCAAACTCTCACCTGTGGCCTCGAAGTTGGGTTCTTCCCAGCGGCCACACCCCCGGGCAACCGTCACGACCGGCGGGCTAAACCAGGTGAGGGTCTCCCGGTGTTGAGTGTGCCTCCACACCCGGTATGTCTGACTCCCGAACTTCCCACCTCCCCCTCTCAAAAAGTCATACGGTGGGGGCGACAGCAACCCCGTAGGCGGCCCAGGCTAACTCGGGTTGTTTTCCCACTAAAACAAAACCGTGACCCATAGTGGAGTTCGGCAGCCGTCTGGGATGTCCGAGCAGCCCTATTTAGGGACAGCACTGCTTGCTCCCTCGCGGAGGAAGGGGCTAGAAAAAGGTGCCATAAACAAATGCTGGTTATCACGTCTTCTGCAGCCGGCCGCGGCTCGCAGATCACAAAAACTACGCGGTCGTAAAACTCAAACAAACAACAATACCCCCCGTCCTCATCCCCCTCGCCATATCTCCGAGGCTGCTCGGGTGAGTCCGCTCACACTAGCAGCCCGGAATGTTTGTTCTTTTTAGACAATCCTGGGAGTTCCCGGCTGGAACGGAGGACGGCGCTAGTCGCTGAGCAACACCTTCTTTCGCCTTCCGACGCGGGAGAAGGCCACGTGGATGCACCCTCGATCGCGGCGCTGGCATCTGCTGGACTATGTTCTCGTCCGGAGGCGAGATCGACAGGACGTGCTGGTAAACAAGGCGATCCGCGATGCCGATGGTTGGACAGATCACCGCCTCGTCATCTCCCAGAGGAGGCTTTGACTGCAACCCCGACGAAGACCCCAAGTTAAGCGGCCGCCAGGTAAGTTAAACACTCTTTTATTAAATTTGCCTCCTCACTGTTTTGATTTCAGCAACCAAATAACCGAGAAACTGGAGGACTTGCCTGCTCCAGCTGATAATGCTACCGTGGAGACACAATGGTGTAAACTGCGAAATGTCATCCAATCCACTGCCCTCGAAGTCCTCGGACGCGCACGCCGTCAACACCAGGACTGGTTTGACGACAATGACGCCGACATCAGCAACGTACTCGCGGAGAAAAATTGACTACACAAAGCCTACATGGACATTCGGACTGACGCAGCAAAGCAGCCTTTTTCAGATGCCGGCGCCTTGTACAGCAACGGCTGTGGGAGATGCAGGATGCCTGGATGATCCGAAAGGCTGAGGAAATCCAGATTTATGCGGACCGCAGTCAAATGAAAACTTCTTCAAAGCCATCAAGGCCATCTACGGCCCGTGTAACAAGGGGACCGCACCACTGCTCAGCTCTGACGGCACAATACTGAAGCGCTGGGCCGAGCACTTCAGAAGTATCCTTAATTGCTCTTCAGCCATCTCCGATGCTGCCATTGACCGGCTCCCCCAAGTGGACACGAAAAATGACGTGGATCTGCCGCCTTCCCTACCAGAAACCATCCGGGCCGTGCAGCAGATTTTCAGCGGTAAAGAACCGCGATCCGACGCAATCCCACCGGAAGTCTACAAGCACGGTGGGCCCCGGCTGATGGCAGAACTAACAACACTCTTCCAGAAGATGTGGCGCCAAGGACAAGTTCCTCAGGATTTCAAGGACGCGACCATCGTCCATCTCTACAAACGGAAGGGGAACCGGCAACTCTGTGATAATAACAGAGGCATCTCGTTGCTCAAAATCACCGGGAAGATATTCGCCCGTATCCTTCTCAATCGTCTTAACGGTCACCTAGAGAAGGGCCTGCTCCCGGAAAGCCAATGTGGCTTCGGCCGACACCGAGGGACAACCGATATGATCTTTGCCGCCCGCCAGTTACAAGAGAAGTGCCAGGAGATGCGAACTCACCTATACACTACCTTCGTGGATCTAACGAAAGCCTTTGACCTGGTGAATCACGACAGAATGTGTAAAGTCATGCAGAAATTTGGCTGTCCTGAGCGGTTCACGCACATGGTGCGTCAGCTTCATGACGGGATGACGGCGTGCGGCACTGACAACGGGACGGTATCCGAAGCATTCGCAGTGACCAACGGAGTGAAGCAGGGCTGCGTATTGGCTCCCACCCTGTTCATTCTCATGTTCTCGGCTATGCTGATGGACGCCTACCGTGATGAGCAGCCTGGTATACGCATCGCCTACAGAACTGACGGGCACCTTTCTAAAACAGTCGGCGTATGCAGGCTTCAACGCGCGTGTCTACGACTACAGTCCATGACTTGCTCTTCGCGGACGACTGCGCCCTTAACACCGTGACTGATGAGGACGTGCAAAGGAGTATGGACCTCTTCGCAACAGGCTGCGCCGATTTTGGATTAACAATAAGTACAGCCAAAACGGTTGTCATGCACCAGCCGCCACCCAGCGCGGTATACAATGCTCCTCGAATCAATGTCAACGGTGCTCAACTCAAAAACGTGGAAAGCATTCGCTTATCTAGGAAGCACGCTGTCACGCAACACGAGAATCGATGACGAGGTTGCCCAACGGATCTCCAAAGCTAGTCAGGCCTTCGGCGGGCTGCAGGCCTCCGTGTGGAATCGCTACGGTATTCACCTGAACATCAAACTGAAGATGTACAAGGCAGTCGTCTTGACGACACTCCTTTACGGAGCGGAAACCTGGACCATCTACTCGAACGAAGCCAGGAAGCTGAATCACTTTCATCTCAGCTGCCTCCGCAGAATACTGAAGCTGAGATGGCAAGACAAGATCCCGGACACGGAAGTCCTGGAGCGAACCGGAATCCTTAGCATCCACGCCACGCTGAGGCAAGTGCAACCGCGATGGAGCGGCCACCTGGTAAGAATGGACGACGAGCGACTACCCAAACGACTTTTCTACGGAGATGTCGCTACGGGTTCTCGCCGACAGGGAGATCAACCCCGGTGACCTGGGAGGACCTAGCCCAGGATAGACCGGCATGGAGAAGATCAGTGAAGACTGGTTCAGCAATCTATGAGGCCAAACGGATCACCGCCGCCAAGGCCAAAAGAGCGGCACGAAAGTCACCAGCGCCCCGGACCAACACCGCCAATGCCCGCGCTGTTAACGCAATGCACCTACAATCCGACAATTCAAATTGCTACGTCAAATTCGGCCAACCCTCCTTCTGACTCCCCTACCCTCACTCCTGGCATCAATTCCATTACTCCCACCATCATAGAGATCACATCCATCTACTCATCGCCTGTTACCCCCACCACCGCCTTCGCCTTCGCTACCATCACCACCACCACCATCAGCGATGGGGAATCTCTCCTAAGCTTTCCTCAATGCGACCGCACATTCACCTCACGCATAGGCCTGGTCGTTCACTTGCAAATCCATCGTACAGAGACTGGTGAACCAGTGCCTGGAGCAGCAACACATCATATATGTATATAGAAGTTGGAGTACCGACAAAGAGGAGGGAGAAAAAAATGGAAATTTCTGGTTTATTAGTTGCCATCAGCTAGTCATAACCAAACTCAGGTCTGCATGACCTGGCATTCAAATGTAGTGGCATGTCTGAGCACTACCTTTGTCTCAGGTTTTGTTAGCTGTAAAGCTTAAAAAACCTATTAGCATAAAAGCCAAAACTACGGAAGTTCTGTTCCACAGCAATCTGGCGAAAATGTTCGATATCCGATTTGGCGTTCGACAAGGTTACATCGTGTCCGCAATTCTATTCAATTACGTCATTGACTGAATTCTCAGAACGGCTCTACACGGTTTTGACGGAGATGAGTTTACACCCTGATGCTGGATGAATGATCTCGACTACGCTGACGATATCGCCTTGTTAGCTTACAGCTTTGGTGATATACAGCCTGTGGTGTGACGGATGAGTTAAGTCACTAAAGCTATCGGTTTATCCGGATATCCTGCACAGAAAAATGTACAGAGAAATGAAGACATTGCCTCTTGAATGGATGCTGCAGGTAGAGTTTTCACAAGGAAGGACACACGATCAATGGAACAATAGCCATATTAGCCTGATGTTAAGGATTCTCACTATATTTGTTGTCTATGGACTTGACGCAACATCTTCCACTGCCTTAAAGATCCGCCCTTACCGGGCATCCAGCCGCTCAGTCCTCCTCTATGGATATGACTGTTGAGCTGCGCGCGCGAAAGATGAGCGAAAACTTGAGATACTTGACCACTGCTGCTTGAGGACCAGTCTACGAATAAAATACACTGGCTTCGTTCTCAATAAGACAGTTAGCAGTAGCTGCGACAGCACTGCAAAGATATCTCCGGCCATCCAAGAATGAAAACTGAGGTGTTTTCGGCAAGTTCGTTGTCCTGCTGCTACCGTCGCTCAATCGTCGTTGGCCAATTGGAAGCATTGAAGGGAATGTTACCTCGAAATCTGTCTCGATACACCCCAATCAAGACATGGAAACTGTTCTGCGATCTTCGGTACGCGGTCTTCATCGGTGAAGGAGAGAATCAGTTGAGCTGTTCCGATTCGATGCCACAGATCGTCACGGGTGGAGAGGTATAATTCGTGACATCCTCGAGATCGAGTAGATCAGGCATGAACACGGCTACATGAAGAACATGTAGTAACAAACACCATCCGGGTTAAAATTCCAAGTTATTACAACTGGAGGGTTGGTAGGGCTGCCTGAAGACGGCTAATAAACCAGAAACTGCCACCCAAGTCTCTTTTATGTTTGTCAGTTCTCCTTTCTACAACAAAATCTGACATCATAAGTAGAAGATAGATGGACGGCCTGAGCTGAAGGTGTTCTCTGAATATTAGGACGACAATTTAAATTGAGCCACCATTTTTTTCTGTTCTGCCTTCGCATGTAAATTTTCTTATAGTTAAATCGATTGCTCTATTTGGCCCATTATATAGCGATTATTAGGCTCTGGCACCGCTTTGAAGGGAGTCCAGTTTGATCAGCATTTTGCAATTCACCCAAGGACAATTATTCATGATGTCAATAGTTGCAGTCTTCGGCCATTCATTTGTGATCTTACAGTGCAACGTGGTTTGGGTGCCCAATCTTATTCACGGTGAATGCGGGACTTATTTGCTGAAAAGACTAGAATAACACTTCCAAAATAAAGCGTACTTCTCTCTCTCTCTCTCTCTCTCTCCCTCTCTTTAAAACATGTAGCGGAAATGGGACTTGAAAGAAAATGTGGTGTGCAGTTAAAGCGGAGGTTTATTGTCGGCTGGGGTACAGTGCGATCAGTGTGATTTAAGAAAAGTTTCAAAACTTGACGAAGTTTACGCGAACGGCGGATACCGTCCTTCAGGACATGGAAGTGGGTTCATGGACCGTCACTGGAGAAGGTATTCTCTCGAGCTGTCTTTATCCAACGAGAACGGCTAGCTCTGACATGATCACATCCGTAGTAAATAGAAGTACAAGAGGTTTACCGACGGCTTGTGGAGGTTATTCCAAAGCGGGAGTAAACATCGATCTATATTCACAATACAGTCTCCTTTGTCGGTGGCGAGTTCCAACTATCGGAGGATACAGCGACTACATCGTGATCAGAAGTTAGCATTAGCATACTTGATCTGATTCAATAAGTAAGGCTTGCTGTTAGTCTATGTCGAAGTAAGACAGCCACGCAGCTGCAGGCTATTAGAAACCAGCTTGTGTGTAACACGCGTAAACGAACCAATTAGTCTTGTAAGCTACTGTGCCGACGACATTCCATGGTCGCCTTGACCTTACCTCACTTTCGGACAGGGTGAATGTGGGAAGAGGGGGAGGTTGAAGTAGAGTTGACTCGACACAAATCTGGTGTAGTATAAACAAATTCATTTCTAAGTCGCCAATGTAACCTCATCTTCGCTTGTGATGGATGAACCAACATCGTATGTTGACATCGAAACAGGTTATAGCGTAAACAAGGCTTTTGCGCAAGAGTAAGGCACTAATGTGTGGTCATAGTGACGACACAGCGTAGGACGTAGTATACGCAAAACTAACCGTTTCTGCCGTCATGACCGGGGTACACTCGATCCCAAAATACCAATATGGTTATATGAATGAATGTGTTGCCCCAACATTGGACACCTTCGCACCATTTGAAAAAAAAAACAACAACACTCCAACCGGCTGTCAGTCGGCACAATCGTAGGACATTAAATGGATTTATCAGACGGGTGGAGAAGTGCACCTTTGAATTCAAGGTTGAGAGGCAACAACCCCCCCACTCTACGCCCAAGATATGGCCTCACGGCGCTACCGCCGTCCGGCGAGGCACGGTTTAATCGGCGCCTTTGACAACCCTAGAAGTCTGGTTTGTTCGCTATATCTGTGCTTGACGAGGTCCAATGGAACGGAGAAAGGACCGATTTTCCGTGACTGAAGAACAGCAAATTGAACGTAAGCTACCCCCACGGAAGAAGGTGTTTCCCGCCAAACACAACCAACACCACCACCACCACCACAATCATCATCATATTCAGAAGGAGCCATTGCAGCTTGATTCTCAGACCACCAGTCAGTCACTCCACAAAAACACACACTGGGCTGACTGCGAACTCCGAGTCATCCTGTCACTTGGCAACCTTCCGAGGCACGGCTTTTAGCGCACCATGATAGCTTCCTGCGCGTCAGATTGTCAGGAAAAGGCGCTGAGCCATCGAACGCACTCTCTATCCCCAGTACCAGGCGCCAGCCACTATCCGAGCCGGTCAGTCGCCTGGTGCGAGGAATGGGCGCAATGGCTGACATACCTAATAACCTCGCCTACGCTTGCCACATACACGACCAGCTCCCATCACTCAGCAAGATAGAGTCAAGAAGACCCAAGGCGAGATCGGGTGCAGATGGTTGGCGCGGCGTGAGCCTGCACCTCAGCGTACCTCCATGCCCACACCCCCCAGTTCGGCATTTTTTGTGGGACAGCATCTCGAATAACGCCCGACGTGCCCTGATCTAATCCCCCTATTGGTCCAGGGCATTTACCACGCGGCCCACTCAGGTGGCACTGGGACCTCGTGAGGAATTCCAGAAGACTGCCAGCAGTCACATGCCATGTATAAACACTGTTGAGGTCGAGGCGGAGGAGGAGGGGGTGTGGTGGGATCAATGTCATCGCCTTGTGCACTGGAAAAGAGATACACTCACCGAGCTACCTCTCGCCACTGGGGTGGGTTCTGCAGAGAGGAATCAAAGCAGAGTACGCTCAGTTGCACGAACGCCGGAATGAGTCGATTCTCCTCCTCCGCCTCGGCGATAGGGCGTTCACCCAGAACAAATGTCGCGTGAGCAGCACTTTCCGATGGAGCTAGCAATCGCAAGCAGGAAAAAAGAGAGGCAAGAAATAAACAAAGGAATCATCGACGGGCGAGAAATGGTGGCGATAGCGCGAGGGGGCGATCGAAAGTTAACTGGCGTGCGCGAACGCCGTCAAACTAAAGGCCTCAGAAGGAAACTGGTTGGGGCTAAGCGTGGGGAAGGGAGGAGGGGGAGGAGCCGAATGCAAAAAACGGCAAAATGAAAGTTATTTTTGCATTGCAAGCGGTCACTCAAAGCCAACTGCCCTCGCCCTCTTGACTGAATTCGTGGTATAGACGTCAATGAAGGTAACAAAATGCGACCCGAATGGGTTGGTAGATGAGGAATCAACCCATACGAGGTGCGGCAAAGCTGCCTAGCGAAAGGGTTCTGGCAACTGTTTCAGTTAAGTTGAGCACTTATAAAAAGGCATAGTTCATTGAGGTCTTTGTGTATTTTGAACGCGGGAGGAATGAAGTGTACTGGCGGAAGAATTTGACACCATTTTTTCAAGTCGCCATTACTGTGCAAAGGTGCTTGTGTGAAACCCAGAGACAGCTGACTGTGCATGCTTCGGTTGCTTCCCGTCTGCGGAACTAAGTGTTCCAAGTCAGCATCCTATTTAGTTGGAGTTTAAAAAATACATTAATCTGACTGGCCACTGCCTTACTCCCATGTACCGTAACTTCTAAAAATAGACTAGGATCTTGAAATAGGTTGTCGAGCAAGTGCGGTTGCGAAGATGAGGAGTTCAGCGAGTGAAAAGAAGTTTGTTCAAGCATCCGAGTTATGTGCCTACCAGCCGTGAGACCAATCGCCCAGAAATATGGTTTGATTCAGAGAGCAAACAAGCTTTGTACTTCCTTACACGTTTCAGTCGATAGTAGCGTCTATTTGACTTGCAAAGCGAACCAATTTTTCCTTTTTCAGAACCCACGGCCGATGTTAGCAGCTCTTTAGCAGCCCGAAAGAAGTTTTAAAATAAAAATGCACCACTATTCTGTCTGATCATTTCAATCACCTGACAAGCCTTCGTCACAGGGCTATTTCGGCTCATCCTAAATCTCATGGAATATATGGTTATCGGTCAAACAATTGAACGCATATTTGAGAAACGGTAAAGAAGGGACTATACTCGCCGAAAGAAAAGGTAATCCTACCATTTGGGTAAGGCAGTACTTTCCAAAGGAGGGCTGCGAGAAAGAAATATAGCCTTCAGATCTTCGGAACTGCTAACGCAACTGCAGACGAAATGAATGAAAGGAAGCTGATTATTTGTGCTCGGACCAAGGAAATCTGGCGAAATAAAAAGTCAGGGCGAAAAAGGGCAGATTTTTTGAGGGGATGGGGGTTGGGAACGATCGCACGCGTAATTACGATCCACGCGCGTTACAAAGCCCGTAAAGGAACACACGCGCAGGCTGAGGCGTCACTTGCCCATTTTTTTCCGTTTCAGCGGAAACCCATAGTTTTTTAGTTTTTCCTTCTGGGTATGGTGGTGATGGTGATGGAAAGACCCTAACAGAACAAATATCACGGTCGGTGGAGAGGAAAATGCATGCAAAAGGAGAGAAAAACGAGTGCAAAAGGGGAGACGAAAAGATACGTAGTTGTGGCTACTTTAGAGTTATTTTCACCATCGGTGTCCCACTAGCGTAATTCTTACCCTAATAGCTACTGGTCTGCAAGCAGAATAAGAGCTTAAGTACGTAACAAATATGTTTTAAATATTTCCTTTTAAAACACGTCAACAGAGTTCATCCAACTTCTTCTGAAGTAAATGCTGTGTAACACTGCGATTTTATCAAAATCTGAACCATGCTGTTTAACTAAATGGTCTGGATATGCTGGGTGTTTGCAACGGTATTCGGATCAGCGTAATGTTTCTTATGATTGGCGGTTTCGTGATTGTATCCAGTCTGATAAAGCCAACGATAAGCTGGCCAATTGTCAGAGAGTATTGTTAAACCTGCTTCTACTTAGCGCACAATGATAGGGATCAACTTCGCTGCATTTCGCTTGTGTACGTAGAGGTACTTACATCGTCACACAATCCAGAGACCCACGAACCATCAATGCGCGAACCGTGGTTCCAATACTTGTGTACTGGATCGCTATCGTTTTCTTCGGTAGGTGCATTTCCACCTAAAAGCCGGTGTTCCATTCAGCTTTTCTCTCCTAGCGCCAGATTTCACTTCGAAGCAGACTTCCCGGTAGTAATTGAATCAGTCAACCACGGTAGTTGGGTAGCTACCAGTAAGCTTCGGTACTTTCCAACACTTTGTTGCTCCAGAGATAAACTAGCCTTAAAACTTTCCAGAGCTTCATATTACAGTGGAGTCTTCCGTTCAAATAATAATGATGGAAGAATTCGTTCCCCTTTCTTACTGATCGAACAGACTGGCAACCCTTTATTCTGCACCGGCACATTCTATCCACGGATCTCCTTGTTCGTGAGCATCACTGGCCCCTCGCACTTGCGGAAAGATTTTGCCCTTACTAACAGCCATGTCGGAGGAGATATCGTGACGCCGCCGCTTCTTCACTGTGCACCCCTTAAAACTCTCTCGTAACAACATTTTGAAGGATGGGAGTCACGCTGTAGTGGCACCGAGATATTTCCACCATTGTTTCAGGCATCAGATTACTCGAGAACCAAAGAAAGAGATCTGTAAGACCGAAGAGAGCAATGCGCAAGTTAAGGCTAGAATTTCAAAAAACATGGCCTAATGTAATAATAATCTGTTCTTTCGGATTTCTCCGTGTTTCGGTGTCGTGCATGGCGTGTGCGAACTTATGAACCAGCTTTGTAGGACGGCAAACACCGACCAGTTCGAATCCACTGAGTCAAAACAACTATCGCGAAATATATGGCATGGAAACGTTTAAAAAACGTCCGGCAACTGAGCATACCTTAAAAATGAAGCTTTTGAAATCACTTCAGCATAGATAAGGCAGCCATAAAAAGGCCGCAGTTCACGAAAAGTCGCAACACAAAGCTGATACAATCAGACATTTCGAGGGTGTCATATCACGACCCAACGCAGTTCATAAAGTGTCTGCGGATGGGAACGACATACCAATGCCCCCTCGTTAGGTCGAACCGTGAAATTTAAGCAGTCAGCGGAAAGATCTAAGTACCCAATCCTAGGTGAAAAAACCATCTGTTTATTTAAAAGATCTTGAGCTCAGTATTTTCTCGACTGTGTGCTCGTATAGCATTTAAGTCTTGCGTTGAAGTATTTGGGACCGAGGCCTTCGGTCGATTCACCAATCGCAATAAGCGACTGGACGGGGGGAGATGAAATGAAGACATTTTAGTGGGAAAACTGACTTTTGCATTTGTAACCGTTAAATGGTTATCGTGATATATGCAAAATCAGGACAAAAAGTCGCCGGAAATTCTATTAACGGTCACATGGCCCATGCACGAAGTTCGCCATTGCTACAGATTACCTTACTGGCCAAAATAAACTTCATGGGGGTGGGCATCGTAGAGCTTACAAGGATGCAAGTCTTGAGGGGACTTTGGAAGCACGTCAGATAAGGAGACAAAAAAACGAATTATGACAGATTCGACGTGAAAACATACTTGTGAGGCCCGAGTCATGCTCTTTCTTGCCTCTGTGGTGCTTTCGAGGCCTGTTTTCGCCAGAGTCCTGAGGAATCGTCTCCGAATCCACCAGCACATCACCGTGAATCTCCTGCCTTTCTACCTGGTCTATACAAGGAAAAACCTGAGTCGATTAACCTGCGAAAACCATGAATACATGTGGAGAGGAAGATGCAGTATACGTTCGCTCCGGTAACCAAACTGATCGTAAAAGATTCGGCAAAAATAAGAGTTGCCGTGAGTCTCACCAGGCTTCACACCAGAATCTTTGTCCACGTTTACAGAGAACTGTAAAAGGAAACGCTTACTGCAAAAGTCATCGATTTATTCAAACTCAAGACTCCATCGGACGTTTACTGCTGGTTAAGCGCCAGCCCAACAATTATGTAAAGAAGAAAATCTTGTTAAGGCTGCACACAGTAACGCACACTTTGTCATGATAGACAAAGTCAAGGGAAGAAATTAACCCGTTTTTGCTGCCTGTTTCCTTTAATTCACCATTTTTAACGGAGAATCTTCTATCCATCATAAATTGATTTTACTTCACTTATGGTTTTCTGAAGAAAAACTGCTAACGTGAACAGACCGGTAAAAATGTCTGGTATGGTCAATTTCATCAAGTCAAAATGAAACGCACCAACTCCATAAAGGTGAACGATTTGCCTCTTGAAGCACCTCTTGAGCACCAAACAGCCCTTGCATATAATAAGGCTAAAAAGGGTAAGCTCAAGGTTCTATTAGAATTTGACCTTTTTGCTTAGTAAAACCTGATCTTAACGAAGTCAGTATTAGCAGTGTTAACAATTTCGACATTTGTATAAAGGAGGCACTTGAACGTGTAACAACATAGGAGCGCAAGCTTTAATGGATATTTTACATGATCTGTCATTAAGAATACCTTACCCGGATAAAAAAACATGATCAAAACAAAGGATGATAAATAATATACACCTTAACTTTAGACATAGGAGCAAGCATGGTTTTGAAGCGTGCATGATTAATAATCTATGGCTTCGCTCGGGCTGTATTCAAATAAATTAGTCTTTTTTCACGTAATTTTTAAGGAATCAATCGTAAACTTAGTTTCCACGACCTCTTAATTTTGAAAACCCCTTCGACAGATTTTCGTTTATTAAAGTTGAACAGGCCTGCCTTAATTGCCCAGCAGATTCCACGGAATCTGTTCAAAATTATCAGTCGAAGTTATGTGCTGGAAATAGCAAAAAATTAATCACATTCGCATATTTTCTTCAGACCTAGGGGCTCCGTAAACTGGAAGATTTTGTTGGTTATCTATTTCAAGTGCTTTACTTATAGTGAAAACGAATTGATCGGGCAAATTGAGTTGCGGACACGAAGGCAATTGTAAATCAGTATATAAAATAAATTACAATCAAATTTCTAGAAAAGTCAAAGAGAATGTCGCGTCCTAATTTAACTGGCAGTCAACTAAACGATTACATCCAGAGCTGTTTGGCAGAATTTATAACGGGCAAAGAACATCAGTAGCAAGGTCAGAAAACAAAGTCCTCATTAAATCACAGTGAATAGTCGGAGGCAAGGTGTCGCATCATCTAAAAAAACTGCGCTTGTAACTACACAAGTTAAACTGAACGCATGCTACGGTCGCGGCTACAAGAACATAAGCTGGCTGTATGACGGTATGACGGATTATAAAAAGTAGTTTCCACACCAACGCTTTAGGTCACGAGCTTAAATTCGCGACCACAAAAATAATCGCCCACGTCAGAAGCTGGACAAATCGTGAATAAATGGAAGCTTGGGCTTCCAATGTTAACTCAGTGAATTCACGTATCAATCTATCACCGGCATACAAAGTCCAGCACAGTAAGCATCAGACTGGTACTTTCGGCGATCGATTGACTCCTACTCCTATAACTGTTGCTTTTTCTGTTGCTGTTTTAAGCCTGACGATTGACTCATGTACGAGTTCAAAAGTAGAGATGAATAAAGTAACGGTTTTAATATTCTTACTTTTTACGCATCAAAATTGAGGCAAAATATTCGGTGTTCTACTGAAAAATTTGCTCGGCCGAAATTCGATTAATACTAATCAACTTAGTCCATGCCTCTCACTCCTGATATTGTGATAAGGAAAATTTAAGTACACTCAGCTCGGCTAAAGAAATCGCTTTGCAAGGCAAAACTATGGGATTGTTCTCCAGAACACACATTTTAAAACTAATCTTGAAACACACAAGTATCGAGTAACCTATCTTAATCACGTCTTCCTGAACAGATTTAGCCGGGAAATCGCGGACGCTCTTAAAGGGTGTGTGAGCATTGAACAGGTAGTCGCATACATATTTTTGTGACGAAACTTATAAGCTCATAAAAAACTAATTATGATGGTGAATACATTCACTAAGCGGACATTTATTATCCATGTACGCAGACCTGCTTTTATTTCCACCTACGCCACATTACTAGAAATAAATAGTTATCGAATATGCAGTGATATAGGAAATTATTTTTATAAACCATCTCCTGCTCTCTGGGGGCTTCAAAAACTCAAACGTAACAAAGAGGTTTAAACCCTTTTCGTCAGCTTTGCAAATCTTTTCAAACACCGATTACTAAAAAATTCATTCCGTGCAATATCTTCCCACTTGAATTACTTGTGTTTTTTATTTGGGGATAGGCTTGCATTTTTTGATGTTTTATGCATTAATTTAGACATTTGCCTTTGCAGTCATATGCAAATGGCCACGCTCTTTACTATATTTATTTTACACTCAGTTTCCTAAATCACTTCTCCAGACCAGATTCGATAATTATGCATACCTGGACTGAATATTTAACAAATTGAGAAATACTGCATATGGAGTTAAATCGTTTACAGTTAAATGGCTATAAACAGTGTAAAAGGGACACTAATAACTCAATAATAGACATTCTAAAATTAGACTGTCACATTTAAGTTGATAAAAACGAAATTCAAAAAAGAGGTATTTCAAGGACGGATTCCGAATACGTATTCAGAAAAATGACACTATATATATACATTTATATACATGTGGACTCTGCATCTGACATGGATTACAAAAAACTTCTTACAAGGCTACCGAAATATATAATGCAAATGGATGAAATAAGTTTATGATTGTTTTTAAAGAATCAAGCAAAACGCAAGGGACACAAAGGACATCTCTACCAGAGGAATATAATAACGCATTCATAATATAATTAATATACACAATAAATAGCTATTCAACATTGAAACACACCCGGCGGCTTTTCCTTTGCATCCTCAGGTGAAGGTTCAGAAGCATTTTGAATTTCAGGCATATTACTCCGGAATAGTACGCTCGGAAGAATGTCAAACACTCGAAATGTTCAAGACAATCGAGCAAACCACGAAATTTAAATAGATTTGGCAAAAACGCCTTTTTGTGATTGGTTTGATATATTTAAACAAAATTACAACGCTATGCATATTAATACGGGAACGCGTAAAACCCCGTCGTACATCCCTAAATATCAAACTTTGTATGATCCAGCGTATTCTTTAAAAAATATCAGCCAACTTGAGAGGCAATGGTGTAAGTTTGAAGTAATTAAGCGCATCCAGAGGAGATACTGGCTAACGAAGTAAATGTGTCCCTTCATAATATCCAGAAATTTTTCATATAATTCAACGGCGAAATGTAGGACGTATTTTGTTCAACAGGTTTACCGAAACTTCTCTGCAAATGGGATCTAAATTGCGATCGCAACAGCTGGAAGAGGGGTTAAGTCACTTTATCGAGGGAATAAAGTTTTCTCCCTTGCCCTCGCTATTCACATCTGTGTCAATAGAGGTGAACATAAAATTTTAAAAAAAGACAGTATGATATACCGCATTTGAACAGCAATAAAATTAGTTAAATATATTTTAGTAGTAGAATTTTATAGAAATTATAGTAATTTGAGGAGCCTATATATACTGAGATGCAAGAGGATCAAAATGTGCTCTTAGCAATTCTCTTTTTCCGTATAACATTCGGTTTATCCTTCTTTGTATATTTAACCTTTGAATATTTAATAGTGTTTTTGAACATTTTGATACCTTTAGGAAGCTGGTCTTTCTTATCCGGTACCCTTATGTTGGCTTTTTACATCAATACACTTCTCATATGACAAAGTTAAGTTTTGATGCTTTTTTTCCTATCTCAAGCATATCTGGAAGTTATTTAGTAATACTTAAGTGCCCCCAAGCTATATGAAGAGGTTATCGTGCAAAATAAGACAAGCCACTTACTAGGCTCAATTAGTTCCTCAAGAACCCATCCATGAGCCAGGATGGAAACGGTCTTGATTTGCAGACCATTTGCGCGAGAATCGTTGGAACTCAGCCAAAATTTTATTGTCACTTCAGGCAGGATATCCGATTACGCAGTATGGAACAGTAACCTAGATACCGTTTCAGAACGCCCGTTGGCAAGCCAGTTTAAACCCTCTTGTCCGATTGGTTTGTGGAATTTCATTAGTATGAGGATAAATTTCGTAAATATTGTCGATCATGAACAGCAATTCCTTTTTCCATAGGCAAATTTTCACAGTATCTAGGAAATAAGGCTAGAACACAGTTTGTCTTATAGTCATAATTTACACAGGCTGATATATAACTTTTTCGTTAGATATGTACTTGAATTTTCAACACACGATTTTCGAGAAACACTTTTAAACATTTGTTTCGATACTGGGTGACAGATTGACTGTCTTTATCGACCCTGTTCACCGTGTATCCTCCATCATGTTGGGCATAGACACGGCGCGTAGCAGACTCTCTCTCTATCTTCTTCCCTACATTTTTAGACTAAGTGCAACGATAATGTCAAGAGAACTAGAGATTACCTCATGGTCAGTGGCCTAACAACCCGGTTAATCATGCCGCACTCGTCTGGCCCATGCATGGTAGACTAGGTTTTCATGGAAATATTAAGCATGCACCGATCCAAACTGATTAATAGTGCTTCAAAGGCAAGATAGAAATGGTTTCATTGCACCCTGACTCTTTCTCATTGCGAGGATGACCGAGCGAATCTGTGTTTGACAGCCTTCCAATCCACGGCTTTTATTTTGCCATTATAGCTTAAAATCGCCTGACATGTTTTAGCAATTATCAATCTCGTGAAGTGCACTGATGATATAGACTCAGCGCCAAACTCACTTTATCTTCCGCTCCCAGGCACCCGTTTACTCTCCGGGCTGGCCAGCCATCTGATGCGGGATTAAACGCAAGTAGTTGACGCGGAATTATCCTGTATCTAGACATAACTACTCAGCCTCCATGTGTGGAAATTTCCACGGATATGTAGCCTGTTTAATGCCGGTATTTATCCAATCCACATACCGCCTGGTCCGTTAAAGTATGCTCTCATGCGATAAAATTACAATGAAAAGATTGCTTGTGGGGTTTTTGATATAGTAATTAATTTAAATTAATAGCCAAATTGGAGGACGCAGTATGATGCATACACTATTTGTTAGGCTTGCATGAATTTCCTATGCATTTGGCTATAAATGAGAGGAAAATGTTTGGGTTATTAGGGCGTCTGACATTGGATTATCTTTTGTGTCCTCTGGCTGATTTTGAACATGCTTCTGAACCTTCTCTGTAGACTGCATTTGTCCCCCTTGAAGGGTCTCCAAGCCTGAATGAAAGGTTTAGTTAGAACATTGCTTTTCCAAAACTTCCAAAGACTGCATAAGCCGTTTGCCATTTTAACTACTGCTTTCGCTACATTAAGTGACTCTAGAGTTTCAGCCATCCGTATTCTGGTACGTACGTTTCCGTTCCTAAATGTGGAAGGTCGGTCAGATAAAATTGACGCGTACGAGAGATCTTGTCGGGATTTTCAAATACAATTGTACCCATTGTGGTTGAAGCTCTCAGGCCACTACTCCGCCAGACGTCATTAGTTTTATTCAAGTTTGCTTCATTTGCAGCATCGTAGACTAATATTCTAATATCGATGACGTCCGTACGTATGGCATATACTCTGCTTACATATTGAACATATTTCAAACTATCCATGAGGAGGGAAGTTTATACGCGAACTGATACCTTCAGAGCATCAGCCGCTATGACTTTAAATCTTCGTGCTTTTTGCCCATACAGACAATGTGTCAATTTCTGAGGCGGAGATTTTTAGTCCACTGCAGAAGGTCGTATTTCATTTTCCTCGTCGTGAGCTTATACAGGACACGCTGGTTAGGGTCAACACCATGGAGTAAATGGAGTACTTCAGGGGACTATCCTAGGTCCCCTAATATTTCTTATATACATTCACGACTTATCCTCTATATCAACGTCAGCATACAGTAACCAGTATGCATAGAACGATTGAAAATGATCTTAAAAAATTAAGCGAATGGAGTACTCTATGGCAAATGCCATTCTCTCTAAGTAAATGTCATCTCCTGATTTTCGGTACACAAAAACTTCCACCCATAATTTTTAATAATCAGGAAATAACCGAGACAACATCAATAAAAGACTAAGGTCTTAGCTATACAAATGCTCTTGATTTATCTCCCCACGTTAAACAAATATCACCAAAAGCCACTAGACTATGCGGATTCATTTGTAAAAATTTCTCCTCACCTGCCCTAAAGACACGACTATGTAAAAATGTACGTTTTACCCTCTTGGATTACTGCTTAATTTTTCTTTTGGCATAATGCCATCAGATGGCCGAAAGAAACTAGAAGCCATTCAAAGATGCTTTACCAGATCCTTATCCAAATGTGATGGCATTCAAGGCTCATACATGGAACTTTACAATAGATATGGTCTTCAACCCGTCTGGACAAGAAGACTCAAAAATGGTCTCACTTTTCTATTCAAAATCACACACGACCAAGATATTCTCAGAATGAATATACTAACAAATCAAAACGGCCCCCGAGACTCTAGAAATTATGAAAATATTATAAAAATTCTTCAATTCAAAAAGGCCCAACGATCCAACTTCTATTTTATAAGATACGCGACAATATGGAATGCCCAACCAAGTTCTATCAGAAATAGTCGAACCCTACTAGAATTTAAAAAAAATCAAACAACATCTGTTAAATAATACCACACATATATTTTTGAATAAGATAGGACATTTTTCAACTCCGTTCTTTAACATAGAATTCGGGCCGAAAGTGCTCTGATAACGCCAACTTCGGGAATCACGCGTTTTACAACGTGGCGGTTACTATCGGCGAAAGCTGCTT
This sequence comes from Schistocephalus solidus, assembly GCA_017591395.1. Lineage (NCBI taxonomy): Eukaryota > Metazoa > Platyhelminthes > Cestoda > Diphyllobothriidea > Diphyllobothriidae > Schistocephalus > Schistocephalus solidus. The sequence goes on along the minus strand of WEDG01003799.1, from coordinate 140,657 downwards.
CAATTCTGAGTTCTCCCGATTAGCTGCCGTATGTGCATCTAGAAGCCAAGCAAATCCAAACGTACTTTGCGGCGATAGCCATTTCAGGCCAGATGCTCCCACGAGTAGCTATTTGACGTCCTTTTATGAACATCATACGACGACCTGCAATGCACATAGAGATGAAGAATTTAATCATCTGGTTATGTGGTACACCATCTGGTTATGGGCAAGCTATAGCTGGTGGTTAGTGACCTACAAGACTCATAAATACCTATCCTCTGGCTATGCGCAAGGGCTCTCAATTCAATGATTTATATACCCATTATCTAAAAAGCCACTTTTTTTCAATTTTTAAAACTTATTAAAAAATTATGATAATTTACATTTTTTAATGTTTTTGGAAAGCGTCTTTATTCTTATATACAATTTTATGATTGTTACACAATTTGCTTAAAAACTATCCCAGTCTGTCAGTAGTATATTTAATACGGTTTTAACATCATTGATGCTCTTCGTAATTCGAATGCGCAACGAGCCTCACGCCTAGGTTTTGATATAGCTTTATGAAACGAATGGTACTAGCTGTTTCATACAGCTAGATCAAACATAATTCAACACTATGTTATATAATACAAATATGAAGACTGTAGGACTGTATTGAAAGTTTCTTACCGTTGAACTCTTCCTGCTACTTATCTTTTTCCCCTTTTTTAGCAATCAGTCAACTAAATCTAATTAGTTGGCAGACTCCACACCGGAATCGACTGCGCTCGTATTTGATTGGAAGTATTTATCCTTTCGAATCGACCGCAGACGTTTCTACCTCTGTCGAATGAATACTCTCGAACGTCAATATTAGACTAGTCTTGACTCTAACCATTCTTACCTGATGCATTCAAATATTGCTATTTCTGAACCTTTGAAAACAGGTTTTTTTACTTAAAACAAACTCCTCATTTCGAACACTGCTTTTTTAAGCAAACAAACAAACAAAATCAAAAGTGGTCAATGAAAAGAGGAGTTTGTTTTAGGTTTCTTCCTGTGTTCTAAGGATTTGATGGTGCCCAAGCAGTGCCAAATCAATAAACCTATTTATCAAGGAACAAGCCAGAAGCAGTGTAAGCTGTAAGCACAGCCTTCAGCCAGGCATCGTCGACAGTAAGTTCGTAACACGCGAGCTTCCTGTTAGGCACCCCTATCGCGGATTGGCCCTGACTTCTTATGTTTTCAAATCAATTATCATTTTTGTCAGTCTTTCTCATGACTTTTCAACAGGTGACTGCCAAACTGACAGCTAGGCAATCGTCCGCAATTGTGCAATTACCACCTTTGTGAATGGACATCATTTATTCCGTTTTCCAACGCGTGCGATATATTCTGACTTTAAAAGATTTGTGAAGCGTAATGAATAATAAATTCACCATTAAGATTACATGTGCTGATAAAATTTAGGTTAGTCTCATCTGGGTCATGCGATTTGCTAACGTTCAGACGAACTGGTTCGTTTAAAATCACCAATTCCTGCAATAGGCTGTTTCCGATGGTTTACATGTTCGAGTCCTCATGAGTTAAATGGAACAATATCTACTTGGTACACGAAAGCAGATTGGAATAACTGCAAGGAATATTCAGCCTTGTTTGTGCTCTCCGATACCCCGAGACCTTAACCATTTGTCGTAGCCGGGGTCGATTTTATGTTGTGGTTGCATTTTCATAAGCAGCTGTAGAGAAACTTTGGAATACCAAGCGGGCAATAAGCAGTCTAAGTGGCACTTTCAGTGAAAGCAAACCTTTTTTAAAAAAAAATCACAATGAATGTATCCGGGTTAGATCTTCACAGATTATACCTTGATATTTACGACTTTCACGGAGGAAATGCTTTATATAACATGTGCACTAGAAAGCGAACTGAACACTATGTAATAATGAGCGCATTTCAAACAGTTAACATAGGACTAAGTTGGAAATTTGAGGTGTTAACATAACTGCATGTCTGTTCAGTATTTTACCAGCTTTAACTGCGGTTCTGCCACAGAAGCATTACAATTTATCTTTTTTGTTCACTTTAAGGAGCAGTTCTGTAGTAACCGATGGTTCGTCTGCGCTGTTTCGGTCAAATAACCAATTTTTTAATTTTTCCTTTTTTAGGATTTTCTTCATTGTTCGAGTTGCACCAAACGACAAGAGTCAAATCGCTTTATTACAATTCTATACTTATTGTATCAAAAAGTTACGCCGTAGCTTTAGTCTCTTGGGGCACTAGGAATAAGGGTTAAATTTAATAAAACAAAAACCTCGGAGGATATCAGTAAGGTTTCAAATCACAATTCCTGTGAATATAAAACAGCAGTCAAATTATTATTGAAATGGTGCTTTAGAGTGATCCAAACTCGACGACCTAGGTTTGTGCAGCCGCTTAATTGAGTCAGGTAATCAGACGGGCACGGGCTCAGTGCTGACAGAACTACCGTATTCACTGAGAAGGCGCAAATCCTGAAGCGCTGGGGCGAGCAATGTGGAAGCAATCTCAACCGGCCTTCCGCCATCTATAACCCCAGCATCGACCTTCTGTCTCAAGTGGAAACCAAGACCGACCTCGATTTCCTGCCATCTTCTGCCAACAGAGCTGTTTAGCAACTCTCCAGCGTGAAAATACTTGGATCGAACGCGATCCCAGCTGAGATTGATAAGCCTGGCGGCCCCAAACTGATGAACCAGATGACAGTGCTCCTCCAGGAGGTATGGCGCCAAGGACAAGTTCCTCATGATTTCAAGGACCAGATCATCGTTCAGCTCTGTGCTAACAACAAAAGCATCTCGTTGCTCAACACAAGCCTGGAAGATCTTCGCCCGTATCCTTCTCATTCGTCTGAACGGTCACCTAGAGCAGGGCCTGCTCCCGGAAAGCCAATGTGCCTTCCGACGACACCGCGGAACAGCCGACATGATTTTCACGACCCGCCACCCTCAAGAGAAGTGCCAGGAGATGCGAACCCACCTCTGCACTGCCTTCGTGGATCTGATGAAAGCCTTTGACACGGTGAATCTCGACGGACTGTGGAAAGTTATGCAGAAATTCGGCTGTCCTGAGTGGTTCACGCACATGCTGCGTCAGCTTCATGACGGGATGACAGCGCACGTCACTGACAACGGAATGGTATCCGAAGCATTCGCAATGACAAACGGAGTGTAGCAGGGCTGCGTTTTGGCTCCCACCCTGTTCAGTCTCATGTTCCCGGCTATGCTGATGGACGCCTACCGTGATGAGCTGCCTGGAATCCGCATCGCCTACAGAACTGACGGGCACCTTCTCAACAGTCGGCGTATGCAGGCTTCAACGCGCTTGTCTACGACTACAGTCCATGACTTGCTCTTCGCGGATGACTGCGCCTTCAACACCGTGACGGAGGAGGACATGCATAGGAGCATGGACCTCTTCACCGCAGACTGCGCCAATTTTGGATTAACAATGAGTACAGCCATAACGGTGATCATGCAACAACCGCAACCCAGCTCCCTGAATCAATATATACGGTGCTCAACTCAAAGTCATGGAAAACTGCTTATTTGGGAAGCATGCTGTCACGTTACATGAGAAGCAAGCACGAGGTTGCTCAACGGATCTCCAAAGCTAGTCAGGCCGGCTGCAGGCCTCCGTGTGGAATCGCCACTGTATTCACCTGAACACCAAACTGAAGATGTACAAGGCCATCGTCTTGACGACACTCCTTTACGGAGCGGAGACCTGGACCGTCTACTCGAACCAAGCCACGAAGCTGAATCACTTCCATCTCTGCTGCCTTCGCAGAATGCTGAAGTCCTAGAGCGGATCGGAATCCTCAGTAACCAGGCCATGCTGAGGCAATTACAACTGCGATGGAGCAGCCACCTGGTGAAATTGGAGGACGAGCGATTACCCAAACAAATTTTACCCGGAGATGCCACTACGGGTGCTCGCCGAAAGGGAGATCGAAATGATGCTTTGAAGAAATCTCTGAAGCAACTGCAAATCAACCCGGCGACCTGAGAGGTCCTCGCCTTGGATAAACCGGCATGGAGAAGATCCGTGAAGACTGGTGCAGCAATACACGAAGCCAACCGGATCGCCAAAAGGGCAGCTCACAAGTCCCAATCTCCCCGGCTCCACACCACTAATGCCCAAGCTCTGCCAACATGGCCACACTGTCAACGCATCTTCGGACATCTTCGGAAGCAATGCAAAATCAATTCATAAACTTCAGTTTCTCAGTCAGCAAACATCTCCTCTGCCAACACCACTCCGGAACCATGAAGATCATTGCCGCCATCCCTTCCCACACTTGCACCATTGAAGGAACTTCCTCCGACTACTCGCTACCTGATACCGATAGTTCGACCGTCGTAGTCCGACGATGTTCACCGTATGCTCCATGGGAAAGTGGAGCAGGGACGGTGACTTGCGCGTGAGTTAGTTTTAAGTGATAGTAGCCTTGCGCTGCAGCTACCGCACTCTCTCCTCCTCCCCCACTTGAGCCCGGTGTCAAGACAGAGTCAAGAAGACCGGAGATGGGAGAGGGCGCAGGTGGCTGGCGCAGCCGGAGCCGCCCCTGGGCATGCCACCACACCTCCCATGTTCGGTATTTGTTAGTGGAGCGAAACTCGAATAACGCATGCCGTGCCCTGATGTGGCCCCCGTGTTGGTCCAACGCATTTACCACGTGGCCCGTTTAGGGGGCACACCTGATAAAACAAACACCACCATCACCACCATTACGAGCGGTGGGACAACATTCTTAACTGTCGCCATTACGACCGCAAATTCACCCCGGGCATCGGCCTGGTCGATCACTTGCGAATCCATCACACAGACGTTGGTAAACCAGTGGTTGGAGCACCAAACCATAGAAGAGATCGCCGTATCCACTAGCCTCACTGCTCCCGCACATTCATACACCGCATTGGCCTATATGGGCACATACGTCTAACCGATAACTTGAGGTTAACCCCCGTAGGCTAAACCAAATCACTGCACACTACCCACAGCACAACATACACAAAATCATCACCATCATCACGTACCTGAGACTGTCACAGTTTCCTAGAAAACGTGGCTTGGATGGTTGCCAATTTGAAGCTTACACCAGACCATGCCGTCAACCCAGTGTGTGGTGTGGGTTGAGTGGCGGACCAGTGGACTGGGAGTCAGACAGCGATGGCTTCCGCTTATCCCTTGGTTTAGTACATCCTATTGTGCTCTGCCGCACGTAGACGGGTACGCCGGCCCTCTCAGCCAATGCGCCAGACAACCGAACGGCTAGGACGGTGGTACTAATACTACTAATTCTACTTCTACTACTACTACTACTACTACTACTGCCAATTACTACTCATGGTCCGTTTAGTAGGTGTGAACAGCAACTTGCAATCCTTCTTCATCCCGTCACACAGGTAGTTTATGTTCATGTATGCGCGATTCGAGCATGCATTCATTCTAACCTGCGTAGTTCCCAGGACATTTTAGGCATGAGATGTGATGCACTACCCTAGATTGCTCTTTGGGGTTAAGTCAATCGTTGATTTTTATCATTCAGGTGGCCCAGTTTTGCAATTTGAAGCTTAGCCGTTACTCGTGCATTTATACTTTTGAAGCTCGCTAAATGAATTGTCAGCCTCCGTCAAATCCTCGGATCATCTATAATTTACCAGTGGCGAATCGGGCTGATGAAATTTTATTGGCTGCTGCCGTTAGGTGGAGGTAGTTTTAAAATTTACTAGAATTTGAAAGCTTTAAATGAAACTGTCCTGTAGGTTGATCGTCGATTCCCTAAAAAATACAATTATAAGTTTCCTGATTCTACTTCCAAAAACTCTCTTAGTTACCTGTCCCATAACTTAATCAGATTCTATGACAACTATTTACCCTTCCAAGACAGAAGTGATCACTGAACCGGACGTGATATTTTGGAATTTGCATGTTTTTGCATACCTAAACTATACGCGTTGAGAGTGAACATCACTGCGTAAGATACGGATAATAGGAGATTTACCAGCTTTCATGGTAGGGCCATCGACGATGGTGTCATAATTCCGTGCGTACGCATGTACATTTCTTGATTACTCCTCCACTATGCACCACGGTCTCGATAAGAAAACATCTTAAAACGGTTCTCATGGCTGGAGGGTTTATTGAAGTGCGTATGCACTTTGTGTTCCGTACTTAAGTGGTGCAGTATGGAAATCGAAAATTGACTCTGTGCTCCAAGGTTCCGTCTTGTCCCTCTTATCCTTTTTCGATCGACATAAGTGAACTGAGACCTCCCAACGACTACCTATTATCTAAGTAATCCGACGATATTTTTGTTGGCCACTATATTAAAAACGGAACTCATCTCCACTTCCACAAGGATGAGTAGGATCATGTCTCTGCATATTCATTGGAATTGTTCTTCAGCTAATTGATCAGAAATCAGTCCACTGTCTGTTCCCTCTACGATCTGCTTCTATTCCTGAATTTTTTTGACATAAGTACTGATGTTACTCTCTCCTCATATAACTCATTCTCTTTTCAAATTAAAACCATTTTAACATTTTTAAATTGTTCATTTCGTTGTCGTTTACGTTCCTATCGCGCACCTAAAACCATAATCTGGCGATTTATAGTTGCCTGCATTTTATTTGTTATTCGGTTTTCTTCTACGGTAAACTTAAATTTAACCTCCGAATGCTCCCTTCTGGTAACGGTATATACCTTGTCTTATTAGCTGATATAATAATCCAACATATCATTTCCCAACGAGTAAGCAATTTGTTCGGCAATTGTTATGGGACAGAATCCCAGAAAGATAATGCCTGCCACACCCCAACGTGCCCCCCCCCCCCCCCCCTGTTGGTCCAGAGCATCTACCACGCGGCCCGTTTTGGGGGGCCCTTGCTACAAAGTTCTTGTCACGCATGCGTTGCGTACTCAGTCAGTCCAGTCTGGCAATTTGAATTCTTCTCTCCTTAATTCCAGTTTGCTTTGAGATTCCCAGTTATCCAATCACCACTTCTCGTTTCAGGCTGATGATTTACGATCACCCAATGGGTTCCAATGTGCTGAAAATATTGTCAGTCACCTCCCTATAAAAAACTAGGTTCATTTCAGATGTCTAATGTTTGGTTTGGATCACGTCCTGTGTGGCGTGTGAAAATATGCCTCTACCTTTAAGTCGGATCTCAGTTTGCTGCATGTTTCGATTGTGACCACCACCAGTTTATGCATCCTGTGAACTTCTTGTCCATAAATAAACATCTTTCCGATACCTGGATGTTACTTTTTCCTCCGATTTCTCATTCCCCTTGATGTCTACAGCCTTCTTAATAAGATTCACAAAGTTGTTTATAAATTCAACTTTTAAGTTACTGGCAATTTATAGACACCAGCACACTTTCTCTTCTGCTTTATCGTCTTTGCGTTATTTTTCATGCTTTTATTACGAAAGATATAGTCATCTTAGGACCCGTCCTTCGAAATCTCTCTTCTGCTGCCAACCTTTCTTTTAGAGAGGAAGTTTTCGTTGTGTCTATTTAAGTCCATACCACAGTCCAAAGACAGTTCCTAGATGGGAAAAAAATTGGACGGTCGAATTCTGAATGACATTATTTGACTCTTCCCTCTGAATCAATAACTGCGAAGCCTTTTTACAAAATTCCCCGTAGCTTCTAGTAAGCGTCTTCCGTACATCAATAAATTAACCATACCTATCACAGTTTCTGCGACCGTATCGGGCGTGTCAACTAAATGAAATACGCAAACGGGGATTAAAATGGTCCTCATTATACTCTTCCTGTTTAATGTAAAGCCACAGTGCATGGAAAACCTTTTTGCTGCAAACTGCGGACTGAATGTAAATAATCAATTAAGTGATTAAATAAATAATGAAAATAAAATGCTTCTCAATCTCTCAATAGAGGTCTTCTGAAAATGTAGCTTCAGCGTTCTTAAACCGTCCTCAGGCTTCGAAAGTTTTTGGCCCTAATTTTCACTAGAAGTCTTTCTCCTGCTTCTTGTCCTGCCAGAAAAGCTTTCGGTATAGTCTTTAACGCATAAAATATAGTGAACTGATGCAGTCCCGAAGGGGCAGTGGAACAGAGAGTGAGGTGGATACAGTGCAAGTATACTCTCACCAACGTGAGTCACCGTCCCTGCGATAACCTGCTGTGCTGCATACGGTGAACCTTGTAGAAAAAATTGTTAAATGTCGTGGGGGTAATTAACGATTTCTTGTTGGGTCTGTTGATCAACCTCAAAGTTTGTCGATGATATCCATGTGGATATCAAAGATGGAAGAGCCGGTAAACGCAATGTGCAGTAATATACGACACATTAAGACAACTAAACACGACAAAATATCAACAAGGAGCCACCTTGAACGACAGGTCAGGGTTATAGGGACTTGTCAAAGCGAATACAGGGTGTAAAAGACGAAAATCCATTTGCCTCCCCCATGGTTGTTTTAATTGATGCTTTTGTTCTTTTGCTCCCCTTTTTTTCAGAAATCGCGTCCTATACCGATGGTCAACCGTATCTCTGCTACCGCTTCCATTAAATTCAGTATCGTTATTTACCATATGCCCTATTTCATATTCTTACCATTCCGTACTGCTATCGTTGGATCGTTTTCTGTGTTGTGCAAAAGTACTGCATTGTTACGTATCGCAGTTCCCGTTATGTATTCATGATAAGTCGTGTTTTTATCATATATCGGATTCCTTCGTGTATGAACGTCGTTTGATCCTCATGAAAGACCATTTTTTACATTGTTTTAACGTTGCTTCTAATTTGCTCGGAAAGCCGATCTTGCGTTGACACTGAAAGTCCGATCTCAAACAAAGGCCTAATGTCGTAGACAAAGGGACTGAAATGTTCACCAGATATCTCACCATTCAATCTTCGAACGTGACGGAAGTACACCCTTTTAGCACTTCCCAGAACGTTTGGGGCCGGCTAACTGATAACATGGATGGAGGAATAAAATGGTACTATCCCCACAATCTAGATAATACTGGAAGTTTTTAAATGTGAGATAGATCGCAGGTGACCCTCGGTCGGATTTGTCTTTGATATGCATTCAACGAGAGGTACGTTCTTAGAAAAAAAGCAACACATTGACTTGGGTCTGTGAGGTGCTTTTTTGACAACCACTCCAGTGCTTGCATTGAGGGTGGTATGATAATAGGAACAAATAAAGCGCGTGGTGTTCACAGTGGAGCCACCAAAACAAATAAACCCACACAAACTCCAGATGGAGAGGACTGTGGGCAAACTTGGAGGATGGAATGTGCCTCACAGAAGGAGTGTCGGTACTGTTGGGAAGATGAAAGGGATTATAGAGAAGAAGAAGAGGCGATCACTGGAATGTGGTGTTTATTGGCCACTAAACACCATGTTCAAGTAATCGCCTCTTATTCTTCTAATCTATTTCCTAAAAATTCAACTTTTCGCTTCTATCAGCAAAGCTGTCGGAGTCAGCCAGTAGATCAAAGGCGTCAAGGCTGACCGAAAGAAGTAAGTTACGCAAAAAGGTCAGTTAATAAAAAACGCCGGCGTCCGATAAGAGTAGATGGGACACGGCCGGGGATGAATTGGAAAAGGCAGAAGAAACTGGATTTGCTGCAGTTTCTGCTGGTTCGTTTAAGCGTGCCACACACGAACAGACTCTTAACTCTAAATGCAAAGGACTTCATTCCGAGATCGTCTCGGTTCTCGCGGGAGACGCCCGATTTCTTCGCAGTTGTTGTCAAAGTGCTCTTGGTTTTGCCTGCTCATCATTAATTATCGGCAAAGCCCAGTTTCCAAGATGTAAGGGAAGCGAGATTGGTTTGAAACAGTTTTTTTTACCGAGACAAAGAGCCTCCAGAAGGTTCTTCAGGCAGTGGCCATAAGCTGACGCTTCAGGCCACGGTTTTTCCGCCGTTTAGATGCTTAGGCACCAGCGTGTGTGCTCTTTTGCTCTATCTGTGCCTATCGGCAGCCCAAAAAATCGATAGCGCATGTTGATTGGTTAGTGCCAAGATGGGGCGGTTATAGCAGCAGATCGACTAGAGGCCTGAGGCGGCCAGGAAAGCAGCGTGACAAAGTGATGGCAGCGATCGCTGGAGCGAACCAATCAGCAGAACATGGACGCTTACTGTTGTGTCCAGGTCCTAGTTCTAGAATCGGGACACCAGGAACTCAAGAGTTCTGAGTATGTTCTTACGTCAGTCTTCATCCTAGTGACTCTCCGGAGGCCCAGTGTAGCGATCGACTGTCTGAGACAGTGGAAAACTACACGCGTGCCAGCTTGCGTACGTGAAAAATCACTTTACTGACCCCTTCACCATTACTGTCCAGCCGCCAACACTAACTGTCGGTTAATGCGATAGCGAAACGTTTTACTGAATCCCTCACCACCAAAATTTTAATTGATTTTTATGCGCTCGCGAGTGGAGGATGAGAGGCAACCGCATCGGGCTCGCACCTGAACACTGACTGAGTACTTACGTTCGCCATATCCTCGAACGCACCTCTAGCAAACAGGAACTGCCGATTTTATTGCCTAGATGCGGGATTATATGCCGTTAGATTTGATTCCCTGTGTTGGAGCGTGTAGTTTCGACGGAGCGCCGGAAAAAAATGATTCCTTGTAAGAAAGCCCACTATCGCGCCAGCGCTGCATGAGTTCAGGTTCGTAATTAACTCTATCAACTGTTCCATACTCGGTCTGGCAAAATATATGCATTCGGGGTTGCTATAGATTCTATTCCACTTGAGCCGAGCAGCAGACACCTCCAAGAATTGCACTTGAAGAACTCCAGCGCCTGCCACAGCGACGAACCGTCGACAAACAGACCTACGGACCTAGGCAGTGAGGTTGGTGGCTATGCCAGAAATAGCTCCCTACAGTCATTCCTTTCAGCCCCGGTATACGAGTTAAAAAGATTAACAACAATTAGCAAGTGATCCCGTTGTCATATATTTCTACTGAGGATTACAGCTATATTTACATAGGCATGCACATGAACCGATATATTGACATGGAATGCTGCAAGAGAGAGCTCAAAGTACTGAAGCCTCAAAATGGGACACCGGGTCCGAAAACGTCAAGGCTTCTTTCACCAGCAGACATAATCCCTTCAGAAGAGTTGAAGAGGCCCTCGTCATCATCATCATTATCCTCCTCCTCTCCAGCGTCCTCCTCGTCACTGTCAACCTCGAAATGATAATTAATCATCACTTCCTCCTCCTCTTCTCCGTTGTCCTCCTCCATTGCACCTTCTTCGTCGTCTCCACTGCTTAGCAGACGGGATTCAACGGGTCTTGCCGTCAAGGAACGCTCTCGACTACGTCGAGTTGTTGTTGTTGGCACCGGCGGCTGTGCTCTTGGAGTCCTAGGCTCCAGAGTCTGCAACAGCACAAAAGCCCTACAGAGGTGAGCACCCATGCTCTCTAGATGAATGGGGGCGATCTGGTGACCAGTCTCCATGGAGGCTGCAGCGCCGACAATTTCATCCCGGCTGATGCCCATCAGATAACCGAGAGATGAGGATATATCGAGACGCGCAGAGGCAGTTTGGGCTGCCGGAGCAACCTCACTGTCACCAACGCCACCGAGCAGCTCATTAGTCTGATCGAGCCAGCAGTCTTTAGTTACGCCGCAGTAGGAGGCCTCCAGGGTGTAGCTGCGTGCTACCTTGAATTGGCGCCACAACACGACTCGCCCAGTCGACTCCTTGACACGGCAGATTGAGAACCTGAAAGGCATACTTTTAACTGTGAGGCTGTGCAAATTGACCACAAAAAGAGTTTGCTAACGCCTTCTAAGGAGCGCAGACATCAGTCCACTTCTGGCATAAGCCCGGATGTGTGATTTTCACCACGTAGGTGATGCTTAGGACGGAAGAATGATCATGGTCTCGTGTACATTCACCAGTCAAGCAGAGAACCGGACGGGAGGAACGACAACCTAGCGAACTCGCCAATTCTGACGACTTAAGTAGTATGCATTTTTCGTATTGATTTTCGAAGCCCTTGCAAATTCAAACATATTTTATAGAAAAGATGGTTACGACATTTTATATAAACCCCTAGGTTTAATAAACATAACTAACTACTATATGTGTTTTAGAAGGCCTGGTTTGGTTTATTAGTTTATAGGTGTGGGAAATAACCCTCTGAATGTTAACAACTATATTCCTATAATGACATGCACAGAGTTATTTCATTTTCATATTTTTATTCAAATCCCTTTTATTTATCGAGGATTTCTCTAATTATTATATTATAACGATCATTATCTTGGCTAGGCATAGGCCAAGGACACTAAATTTAGCGAAAATGTATATATTTTTATGTTTTCTCTCATACATTTCATTGCTTGTCCTCGGTGAGGTCCTATCCATAGCTCATCGGGTTAGTGGTGGCTAAGGAGGCTTACCGTTGCCAAAAACATGATCAAAACCATTCTTTCTTATACTCTTTCGATAGCAAATTAAGTGGTCTTCAAATATTACACTAAAATGAAGGGTATATCTCGGTTATAACAACATTTTTCAAATCTCTGTATATGTTTTAAGCGGAACTGCCGTTACATTTGAATTCAGGCGGTTTAAAATATGCTTATATTTTCCGTGAAAAGAAAATCATACATCACTATATGTTATTGAAATGTCATAACGGAGTCATACAAAGACGAAACGTTCGACTTCATGAAGACAAGACGAAATTTTTTTCCTGTTTGAGAATATAAGAGCATTGAAAAAAACAATGATAACGGTGCGCATTTTTTCGTGAGAAAATTATTTAACGCACTCTACGTGGCAAAGGGCTCTTCTGTAGAATCAGTTGAACATACATATAAAGTGCACAACCTCCGAGGTTTGAAGTTAAGTCATCATGTCCAAATCTCATATCCTGTTTTAACTTGCAGCATTTTGCTGTTTTTTGGTCAAAGTTTGGGTTTTCACTCGTGGAAAATTTCATTTTTTCATTCTTCGATGAGCGCTCACCGATAGCTAACGGAACACAATCGTCCCATTCTGTCTTGGGGTTTACGCTCAATGTTTAGAGCGTTAGACTTCTGATCAACGGGTCGCGGCTTCGATCCTCGGCTGGTGCACCACCTAGGATTAGGTATAGCTGGCTGATGACGACTACTGAGCCAAAAACAGCCATTCCAGTCTTTGATGGCATTATTTACCTAATCATGGAGCCACGGGCTCGTTGCCTTGCCGGTTTATATCGGGAATTTTGACTTGCATTCGTTGATGAACGCTGCAGAAATGAGCCAGAAAGGGCCATTCCAGTCTCCATTGCCTTTGTCAGCAATATACATCTGTTTGTTCTACCTCTGTGCGGCTACTGGCGGGGCTCGAGAGTAAGCCTCAGGGCAGAGTAGAACGAGTGAGTTACGTTAGCGATCGATGAGTGTTCATCGACGAATGCACGTCAATGTTCCAGATCTAAACCGGCAAGACAACGAACCCATGGTTCAATGGTTAGAGCATTGGACATCTGCTCAACGGGTCGCTGGTTCGATTCTCGGGTGTTGTGCCACCTGGGGTTGGGTAGGACGGGTTGATGACGGCTGATAAGCCAGAAATGGCCATCCAGTCTCCCTTATCTTTGCCGGCAATAAAAACTTGCCAATTTCCTTTTTTGCCTATCTTCAGCATTAATAAACTTCAACCGGTCAAAGTATCGACGAATTCGGTTTTATAACTGAAGGTTTACTAGCACCGTATCGGCAGGACCTTTGAACTTATTTGATCGATAAATTTAAACTATTTGATAAGCTGCTCTTGGGATGAATAATCAGACTCGTGACCTAAACTGTGTCACATGAAACACCCCGCTCACCAAAAATTAGCCCAAAAAAATTAAATTGTGTTCAGTTAAATGGCAGGTACATTGAATCGCCCAATTATTCGGGCCAAATCTTTAAGACTGCCGAGTGTCCTTCGTCAACATTTTGGGTGAAGTATCCGAGAAGCTAGTCCGCATTTTAAAAACACATAAAATTGGAAAAAAATAAACAATAAGATACTGCCGATAGAAGCAAACAGGCGGGATCCAGGAAGCAGTTTTGAAGACGAAGAAGAAGAGATCGCTGTTATCACGTAGCAGTCGAGTTGTGACTAGCTTCATATCCCGGGATGCAGTACTGACAGATAAAAGGAAGTCAGAAATCCTCATTCCTCATCAGTCTGCCTTAACCAAGTCTAGGGAGCATGATAGTTCGGACCCCAATCCAATTCCACCGAATGGGCTGTTAAACAATTTCTCTACCACATACGATTGCGATCATTAAATAACATTGAAAGTACGTTTACGGAGTACATTATAACCAACCGCAATGCAATAACTAGTCTGTTAGAGGCTTTTATACACCTATCAATATGTAACTCTACACTTGGGTGTCACTGGTCCTAGGCATTCATCTTATAGAACACGTGCTATTAAAAAATTTACCCTCTACTCTTTTTTTCTCTCTCTCTCTTGTAAAAGCTGCAGCCTAGCCAACAGTAAGATAATCTCATACGGACGGTTTCCTCCCGAAACTATTCAGTGGTACTTTATTAAAGCGCGCATGCCCAAAAGTGCATGGTGGTGAAAAGACGCAAACACGGATTGCTCTCGTAATTTAAAATCAACCGTGATGGATGCTATTCGCATTAATTTGTTTGCAGATGCCCAGAAGGCAGCTGACTGTGCGGTACGCGGCACACCTTGCCTCGCCGCTTTAGCGTCAGTTAATTTATATGCATACACGAGGAGTCTGGTTTTCCAACACCAACAAATGGCCCCCATGGTTTTTTGAACACACGAATTTTTTATTTCAGTCGCTAATGTAGTCGTAAACTGGGGTTGCCACAGTGCTATGCTACGTTGTCTAGGAGGTCTTTAAACGTGTTCAGACGTTTGGCACACTGTTGGCAAACGAGCCTGTGTAAAAGTACCTTGCTGTAAATCATGTTGTCTCAAGGAATGACGTGCGAACTGTCCCATGTATCCGTAATCTGAGAAGGTGGCTTAAATGTACTTAATAAGTGCCAATGGTTAATTCCGTAGGAACTACGTTCATGAGAAAAACGGGATTGGTCTCCCTATAAAGGAGGAATTCAGCATAAGGTTTTTTTAGGGAAAAGACGTTATATGCAACTCGATTTTTAAGAGAAGTTTCGTTTTCCGACTATATACGATCGGAAAACATGATTTGCTGCTGTACGTCTGTATGCATGCCTGTGTATACGTATGTGCGCCCGACTCAGCCTCCGGTCTGCTTGACTTTGTCTTAACACCAGGTACAAGCGAGTAATGGTATATATATGGCAAAGACGTTATACCGTTATTCCGACATAGGTACTAGCTCAAAGCCCAAACACGTGTTTCGCCGATGTTTCTGCTGCTGCGTGACGCAGCAACGAGGGTTTCGGCTCCTCAGTGGGTCCCCCAGCGTTCTCTATGTGGTTTCTGGTATATGGACTCCAGAGAATAATCGGGGAAATAAATAATTTCGGGTCTGACCCTAAAAAGTCATGTCCGAATCATCTGACTCCATGCCCTGCACTTAATAATTTCAGAGAGAGAGAGAGAGAGAGAGAGAGAAAGGTAGCTGCAGTGCAAGTCTACGATCACTTAAAACCAATCCACGCGCAAATCACCGTCCCTGCGCCACCTTGCTGTGGAGAACACGGTGGACCTCGTCGAAACCGCCAGTCAACCTATCAATTTATAGGCATTTGAACCTTCAACAGGCCACGCGGAGGATGTTATGGACCAGCACATGGGCTAGAGTGGGGCACGGTAGGCATTAATCACGCAGCGCAGCCATGGAAATTGAGAGACATGGGAGGGGGTGTGGTGGCACGCGTAGGTTTGGGCTCATATAGTGTCAGCCTATTCTGTTTACTTCCCGTATCAGAGGAGTGCCCGGCTCGTGCAGTCGACTGGTGCCTGAGAGAGAGGACTTGGGCGCTGGGGACTGTAGCGCAGCAGCTTAAGTTATAAGGGAAGAACCTGACCGCTACGACCTTCAGGCTCGGTTCCGTCTAAGAAGGGACGCCAGTAAGGAGGATAGTGTACTTTGTACAAGTCTATCGGAGAAGGGGTTGGCTGCAATTGACAGCCGGACAAGGGCACGTCTGGCAGCCGCGAGAGCGGAATCGTCATAGGGCCTCCAGCCAGGTCAGGTGTGATTGGCCATATTGGACCGCCGGGATTAGCATGGATCAGACAGCCACTGGTGCGCACGTGCATGTAGGTGAGAGAAGTTCAGTTTTGCAACACGCGCACGGAGTCGGGTCACTAATAGGTGCCGCTACGACGTTCTGGCTCATTTCTGTATGAGAAGAAGTGGGACGTCAGTTGGGAGGATAGTGTATTCTGGACAGAACTATCGGAGAACGGTTTGAAAGAAGTTGGCTGCCGGATGAGGGCAGGTCCAGACCGTGAGGGCAACGTTCCACAGTGGCAAGGTCATCCGTGAGTCAGCCTTGAGTGTGCTTGGCCGGTTCGGACATCTGGGATTGGCGAGAACCAGACAATTCCTGGTGTGCGCACGCGCATTTAGTCGGGAGAGGTTCAGCTGTGCAACATGCGCACGGAGCTGGGGCATTACAACAGCAACCCTAAAGCACTCGACCAAATTCCTCATTTTGAACAATCTAACGCGATTTTAAACCATCACGGCGCGTCATAAGCCGTAGCTCGGAAGGATGACAACCGATAGGATAACTAGAGCCTCCTCGTAAGAGAATTGAACGATTTTCCTTACGCCTGTTGTCTTGAAAACTTAAGCGCAAGTACAAATTCAGGTTCTTTTCAAAAGTATTCTAGAGGTGGAAAAGGTTTAACCGAAAGATCCCTCCGAGAAGACCTAAGTATCTTCCAAATGAATAAAAAAATATATTTTTATTCATGGTTTCTACAAAATATACTTGGATTCATAAGGACATAGAAAGCCAATATCAAAACGTTATAGTATTTAAGCATTCCATCTTATCGGGTTTCACCTGCTCCGTATTTCGTACTGAGACCGATACGCGAAGAACGCGCGGATGGCCACTGTTCCTGGGGCCAATGTCAGCAAGCCAAATTGCTCAAGAGCTCGCACGGATGACGAAATCCAGTCGTCAGCACTTCGACTGCGGGCCCTCATCACACCACATGCAACCACGTGCGATGAACGTGGGAACCGATACTCTTGACAAGCAGGATGGCGCATAGCATACTGAAACAGCTGGCCGGTCAGACAACTATCTGCGATGCCCTTGGGAACGGCCAACGAGGACAGGCATGCAGTGGTGTGGCAACCACATCCTATCAATGCTGCAAAACCTGGGCGCTCCAAAAGCCTCTTCTGACTCTGTTTCTGATGCTGGATTCAAGTGAGAATCAGAAACGCCAGACTAGTTAAGTGCTTGTTCCAGTGATCGCGTCTTCCTCTTCACCACTACTTCCTGGAACTCACATCTTCGCTTCTATTAGCAGCTCCTCAGATTAGAACGCACGATAATCATAATCACAAACCCACATAATGGCATCGCATGTAGCCCCATTCATGAAGGAAGCAGCAAGGGCGCCTATACACCGGGAAGGGTAGTAATAGGGGTTTCATCAGCGGGTGCGGTGGACAGCCTACTGTGCGAGCAAGGAATGAAGAAAATTTGCATTTACGTCCTTATCTTGGCAAACAACACCAACAGCCAGGGAAGGCTAGATTACATGATAAAAAAATGAGAAAAAACGGAATAGGCTGATTCGTCTCATCACAGGTGGACAGCAAAATGAAATCAATGAAAACAAACAAAACACTTGGCAATGAAAAAACTCCTCTCTTCAATCGAAAACCGGAGCAGATCACAAAAAAATTTACTAAGGAGAAACGGAAAAGGATTCCCTATAGCAGTAAATGTAAGTAAGTAGGTAGCATGGAAGCGGTTATGCGTGAGATGAGCATCGATAACTCCGCGACCCATGGCATGACTGATATTTTCGATTTAGAAGTCAGCATACGACCCCTTATGCGTGTCTTGGTGAGCTGATCTTATAATCATAATCATAACCACCCATATTTCTTACCTTAAAATCCCGACCCAAATCTTAACCATTAAACCTACAGTAAAAAGCCAAGCCATAACTCCAACCGTGAAACTATACCCCTAAAATTAAAATCCTAAGCCTTAAATTCTACCCATAACCCTAGAACCTTAAACACTTAATCCCACAACCCAATAATTCAAAAGAAACTTTCCTTAAAAATCTTACCTAAACCCTAATCCTAACTCTCAAACCCCCAACACTACCTTTAATTCTAAAACCCGAGCCCCTTGTCCTAACATTAAAACCCTGTAAGAACATGTAGTATATTTTGGTGGGAATGAGTACTTATTTGTATAAAACCTGCATTTATATTTAATTGCTAATATTTTTCATAGACCATACTTGCAGACGCTCGCATGCTGCCCCAGAAGTTATAATTAATGCAAAAGCAAAAGAGTTAATAAAAACAAATTTATCCAACTTGACACTGTGGGTTTCAGTTCTCGCAAATTGGGTGAGACGAGATGGCAATAACCACGCTATTCTCAGCAAAACAAAAACTCTTTTAAATTTAGAAATTATTGTTTCTGGACCTACGAAATTTCATGTCCTCAAAAACCATGATAACGCCAGCTGATATTTTTTTTATTTTACCCAACCAGTAATTTCTAGGTCTATAGCGCAAACCGACTAAAAATTTACCAGATCTCTTAGTTGATAGGTGACTTCGCATACACGCGTAATTCATCCGACCTAACGGCAAAAAAACTCGGTAGCCAAAACAGGATTTCTAAGAAATGCTTATAATGCATCTGCTGGACACCGCCTATATGTTTATTTTGCGTCTTGTGTGAGCGCATAGTTGTGTATCTATTCTCAGCTGTTGGTCAGGGCTCGGATTGTCTGAATGACGGCAGAATAAGCACTAAACCGTTCCGTCTCAATCTACCTGAATATTCTGTGTTCGGTATCCCTTTACTATCATAACTTGGTGACTTCCGCCTGGCCTGTAATTTGACCTTTTCCACCCACATGGAGCTTGTTTGCTTCGGGAAAGCCCACAGATTGGTCTGCTCCCAGTCCTGATTGACCCAACGTAAGGAATTGTTTTTAATTTGTTTTTGGCTACTTTCTATCATGGAGTAGGTATGGTTTTTTAAGTTAATATAGTGGCACATTGAAGGTTGGGTTAGCTAGCGATCGGGGTTAGGCCAGTTAAAAGTCAATTGAGAGTGCAAGTGGAAAGGCAGAAAAGATATTCATTTTAGAGTAAGATTATTTCAGCGCTTCTAACATCCGAAAGTACTATAAAGTCTAACTCCAAACCGGTAAGTAAATGCATAACCTCCTTAACAGCTAGACCTTCCTACTCACCCACAAGCGCCTCGGGAGAAAGGCGGAGCAATCTTATCGAGAACATCGGCCAACTCGAGAAACGATTCATCCATTGGCTCAGCAGGAGAGGCAGACTTTGGGCGTCTGTAGTCCGACGGTTTCCAGGACTCACGGGGATCACAGCCATACAAAAAGACATCCTTTTGACGTGAGTGTCCATGACAGTCTATGTAAATCTAAAAAAGCAAGTAGACGCAAGTAAGATATTTTTGCACTCTCTGTGCTAAGCTGAAGCCCTAGCAGTAAGCGAAACCAACAGGTAACAAGCGCCCGGAATTACTATTTGCCTAAATTTGAAGATATATATTTTATATATGACACCTAAATTCTGCTTAGTATTAAGTGACCATGATCCGACTAAACCGAATAAGGTGAGTCGGAAACGAAAAATTCACGACTGACAAGTAGATGGTACGTTGTAATAGTCCATCAAACTTCAAACCGAGTTTAGATTTTCTTCTTTTAACACCGTGCATAGCGATTTTTCAAAATGGAGTCAATTAGTGTTCGAGTAGTACAAAGATCAGCATATAATGGGTTTCCGAGCGGTCTCTCCTCACGTACGACACAGAATGCGAGAAAATAAGGATCTTCGTCGATCCTTTAGGGTGTTGACCAAGTCCTCAGATGAGAGAGTCCTCACCTACTGAAACAATAAGGAGAGAAAATTTGGATTCATCCAATACCGATAATTGGCTTGGACACACCGGCTGTCCAGATCAAGTGCTTAGTGCTTCCGCTTCAAAGACCACGCTGTCCCCGCAGCAGAAAAGAAAACGGTTAGCTCAAAACCCATCTAGACACTGTTCGTTCTGACGGTTTTGCAATCCTGGTATTCGATCCTCACCTCCGGAGTGAAGGTTCGAACCAATCGGATCTACCACCGCGGATCGCATCGCGTGAACGGTGATCGTGAGGAGTGGTTAGTGGGTTCACCTAGATCACGCGTGAGCACAGGCGAATCAAATGGAAATTAGTGATATAGACGAAGACGCGAGATAGAAGTTTTTCTTTAAATAAAGAGAGGGTCCTTTTTGCTTTAAATCTATATGGGGATTCATCTATGAGAGGCTTTTTAGTCTCTCACGGCCTGTTGACCGCGTGTCTGTGGTCGGGGCATGTTATCTGGCCTGGTCAGTGTAAAGAGTGATAGGCGGGAGGTGGGTCAACATGACGGTTTGTGGATCTGATGTCAGGGGCTCGGGTCTCCAACAGCTTCTTATTTCCCGTAGTCGTATCGAGCCATTATCCTTGGGTCTATTAGTGGCTTCAAGGCATCTGAAATACGACACTTAATTGCACACATGCGTTCATTTGCTTCTGGCTCCGATGGCTCACCTTCATCTCAACAGACAAGCGGAAGATATCAAGCATAGCTGCGTTGGAAATGCCTCCAGCGCCGTAGCGGATACTTTGACAAAAGGGAGGAGGTAATGCCATTTGTCGGCATAAAAGCCTTGATAAAAAAGGACTCCTTCTGTGCATAATTGAATACAACCTAAGCAGAGGTAGACAGTAATTTCAGTGAGACATTTGTTTCTGAAAGTATCAGTTCTTGTTTGACTAGGCAAGTTTGGCCAAAGCGCAAAATTATCGAATTTAGATGATAAAACCCAGCTGCCAATAAAATTTTAAATGCAGCTTTTAATGCTCATATCGGGATGCTGGATTAAATACCCAAAAAACCGCACTGTAACGCATGAAACCTATTGGTCAGTCCATCCCCTCGAAGGTTAGTCATAAAGCAACAGAAAATGGGCGAAAAAACACGTCTGCGTTTTTACCTAGTTTTAAGCAGAAGAATGGTTGAGCATGCTTCTGTTTCGACACATACTATAACTAGGGAAAATATTATACGGTTATTTTGCGCAGCCTGGAGCCTCTATGGAACCCAGCTTCAGATATGACGACAGTTTGACAGTCGCAGAGGAGACATCCTTCGCGTGCTTCACAAGATGCGTCGAGCACCGATGAATTGCACGTGAATTGATTCACATTGAGGTAGACTTTCGACGCGTCTACCTTACTCGTTCCTCCCTCACACCCACCATGTTCCGAGGACAAAAGAATGTCAAGACAACCGGAGGTGGGCGCCGGTACTTCAAGGATACAAAGACAGCGATAGTCAGTACGACATCACAGGGCAAAACTAACAGTAAGCAAAGTAACTTTCAACAAATGCCAAAGGGCACTCAAGATGTGTCGAATTACGTACGAAGGGTGCGTTTCCTGTCTCAGCAAGGAGGTTGATGAGGCACTTTGTGTGATAGATAGTTGGGTGGAGAGTGGGCGACGGATTTATCCACTGACGGTTCAGGTCCCTCGCAGCGAGTGAGCATCGGTGACTTGGGAAATAAGGGAACAGGATAACCGTCATTTTGGTCCACGGTCACATCAAAAACAAGAAAAGCGAAAATGCTGATATTCTTTGAGAAAGCAGCAGCCCCTATTCCCAGCAAAAAAATTATCGCATGCAGCAGGTGAAGAAGTAAGATGACGCCTATCACGAGCGTTTTCTGCGGAACGAACATACGCGTATTCTTCACAAAACGCCCTTCTCCTACGGTCGTGAGGTATATAGAAGGAAAAACATCAACAGCTCCAAAGCCCCCAAAACGGAAGACAGGTGAACAGAGTTTTACTGAGGCGATGTAGAAGACACGAAACTCAGAAGGAGCGTTCGCTGGGAGAGGTATATTGTTCGTCTGACGTTTCGAGTAGCTGTTTCGTTCACCCATCTTCACAGACTGGAGAGCCATGCTCGTAGCTCCCAGTATATGGCACTGTTCAAATTGTTCTTGGCCGGTCATAACTGGCTATGCGCTGCAGCACACATGTGTGGCCGCTCTCCCTACCCATCGCCTGTTCTGCCGTGTCGGCTTCTGTCTGCCACCGCTTGGTTCACCCCGGCTGCCGTCAGCCCTACTGCCCCCCCCCTCCCCCCTGCGGTTCCGCCTCCGCCGGAGGGTTCTATCCCCATCCTCAATGGCCGCGAAACTAGTTGGCGGCCCCGGCTGTTCCATGCCATGACGGGCTCCTGACAGAAATCTTCTTAAAACCAGATAGGGGACAGGTGAATTAACGTGGCGGTCGACAGACAACTCAACAGGCAGTAGCAACCAGCGTTGTAACCAGGCAAGTACCATCACCAGCCATGTCAGACGTTTTCATTCTTCGTTCACACGTGTCGAGTGGGCGGCTGTTACCAATCGATAAAGACAGGAATGTCGGTCAGGTCCACGGCATCACAAGCCGGCGGTCGAGTCGCTTGGCAAGCGAAGGCGCCGACGGCCGTCAGAATGGACAGCCACAAAGGCTCCCACTGTAGGCCACATCAAGGTGCGATACAGTGGCCGTACAACGAGGCGTCCGCGAGCTCCGCGAACACGTACACGCTGAGGTGAAAACAGATCGTTCTCGGGCTCTATTATCGCAAATCTAGTCTTCACAAATCACCGAGTCGACGCAAAAGAAGCCGAGCACCGGCAAAATACTCTAAAGACCTACGCGAACGGACACTAGCAACAGCCGAGACGGTAGCTATTCGGTTAGCGAATACAGCGCTGGGGTCAGAAGACGTCGGTGCACGCGGCTTGCCTTCCACGCCCGACTTCGGGTGGTGATCACGCGCTGTCTCAACCCCTTAATGACCTTGCCAACCTACAGACCCCGCAACCCAGCTCCAATGATCACAAAACGCCGGCCTCGTCATGCGGGAGCTTGGAAACGAGGAGTGTGGCTAACACCCTTAGACGGTTATCAACCCTGTCCTTTCCACTTAGGTAAATTGATTATCTAATTATCCTGAGTTGAGGACTAACTACGGTAATAATATGCTTGCCATGACCAAAGGCAATTATCACTGACGCTAGTCTGGAGGTGACCACGCAGGGCTATGTACGCCGGCGCCAAATCGATATGTCAATTATTTGAGTCCCATCCGCAGACCAGGCTCCAATCAATTCTCGGCTCGTCTTGTTTCCGGCGTGGGCGATTATCTTGACGGCTTCGAAGTTGAATGCATGGCCCGTTTCGTAGGTGTGGGCAGCAACTTGCGATACTTTGTCGCCCCTTCACACCGCCAACTTAAGTTAATGCATGCGCGATCCCAGTATGCATTCAGACTGGCCTGTGTGATTAAAAGGTCAGTTTAGGTATGGGATGCGATACACGACCACAGATGGCGTTCTTGGGTTCAGTCGGTCTATAATTTTCATCGCCTTCCAACTTATATTCATGTATGGCGATCCCAACATGCGTTCGATGCATCAATTTGGTGCCAGCGTACAGAAACCTGCGCAGTAACCTCCAGACTTGCGTCAGTGATCGTGGATCAGTGTCCCTTTTTTGTTGCTGCTGTTATCGCTTAAACTGGACTCCTGCAGGAGTTTGAAATCTCAGAATAATAACCAAATTGTTCCGGTACTCGTCTTTGCTCGTGCAATCTCCTGGGACACGAACCCGGATGATGCCCCATCCGAGACTCGAACCAGCGACCCGTTGATCAGAAGTCCAATGCCCTAGCGATTGAGCCACGGGTTCGTTGTCGGTTTAGATCGGGAATATTGGCATTAGTTGATAAACGATCACAAATCGCTAACGGAACTCTCTCGTCCCGCTATGCTTTGGGGCTCACTCTCGAGTCACGCCAGCAACCGCATAGCGACTAGTAGTAGATGGTATTTGTCGAAAAAGATGATGAAACCTGAAATTGAAGTTCTGGATCATTGACCGTCAGCAGACAGTCAGTCAATAACGCCTGCTGTGTCGAGATCTGAATCCCATGTTGGTTCAGCGCACCTCTTGCGTGGCCGACTGTAGTAGAAGCCACGCAACTGATGCTGG
Source organism: Schistocephalus solidus (assembly GCA_017591395.1). Taxonomy (NCBI): domain Eukaryota; kingdom Metazoa; phylum Platyhelminthes; class Cestoda; order Diphyllobothriidea; family Diphyllobothriidae; genus Schistocephalus; species Schistocephalus solidus. Next base: position 116,395 of record WEDG01003799.1, on the reverse strand, counting down.
TAGATAGCACGAGCGTTAACGCTCTATGCATAAAGAGTCGGGATTCGAATCCCGACAGCCGATAAATCAGAACTTTCCAGCCCAGTCTCTGACGGCACTCATTTTGAACAGGCAAAATAATTTTGCTACCAAAGACTTGTTATGACCCGACCTGGTACTTAGAATTCGCACGAAGCATATGCTTGAAAGACAGTTGTCTCCAATCCCAACACGACATGAGAAAGAAAACAAAATCGGCCATGAGGGAGTATATTCAAAACCTGTGAGTCCTTTTCACTGAAAAGCTGCGGTTATTTATAGCTTCCTGTTAAGATTGGCTATATTCAGTCCAATCCACTTCAAGAGAAAGTTCTAGAAGAGCCGAGAGACTTCTCGTGGACATGGGCCAAGCAGATTTGATTGGGGAATTTTGGCCACCCAATGATGGATTGACAGCCCAGACTCCTTTGATACACACTCAGCCCCTGGCAGAGATTTCAGTTAATAATCTTGGTCAGAAAACTCACTTGCCGCAGATGACGCCATCGGGGTTGAGGAGCGGGACAATCTTGAAGATGAACATACGGCGCAAGTCCTGCATCTCTGCGTCATCGGGGTCGGTCAGGCGTTCAAGAAGGCCGCGCATCACCCAGCTGGCGTTGGTCTCCCCTGGATGTACTCGCCCTGTCAGGAAGATGTACGGTTTTTGTCTTTTGCCCTCACCTAAAGGAGATTCAACAGGGAGCGAAAACAGTAGGGCTGATAAACAAAAAATTCAGGTTTAAAAACAGCACATTTTCAGTCGGACAAGCGGGCACCAAATCTCGGGTGGTGCACCACCTGGCAATATATTTGGGTATGACTGGTTGACGACGGATAATAAGTCAGGAATGACCATTCTATTCACCCTTGTCTTTGTCGTTAAAATCATTCTGTTAATATATACATATATATATATAAGATGGAACCGTCATCAGCCAGTCATACCCAATCCCGGGTGTGCATCACCCGAGATTCGAACCCGTGACCTTTGGTCATTGAGTGTAACACTCTACCATTGAGCCACGGGTCCGTTGTTTTGTCGGTTTGCGATCGGGACTATGAATTATGATAGTGAGGTGTTCACCGATCTGGCTAAGGAACATGGATGTTCCGTTGTGCATTAAAGCTCAATTAAGAGCCCTCGCAGGCAGTTGCATAGCAACTTGGGGAATATGATATATATATTTTTCGATATGGGGACGAAAAAGACGAGGAGGAATGGGATGGCTAGTGCTGGCTTATCCATCAGTCTTACCCAACCACAGGGTTAGCATCAAGCAGTGCAATAACTAGCGCTCTTTTCATTATTAACTAAAGGCTCTAACCAAAGAGCCACGGGTTCATCTTTTTGTTGAGTACGAGCTGGTATATTAATTGATAGTCCACAGCACGAAACACTGAGATACGGACCAGTTATGTTCTCGGTTATCGTCAGGAATATTAATTAAGATAGATTGGTGGTAACCGATCAGTATACGAGCCTTTTGCTGTGCATACGCAAATTGTCGCCACGCAAAAATCTACCAGTTTTCTGGATTAAGCCGCAAGGCAAATGTGACAAATCTGTCTCGTACCCTGAAAAGTGAATGCCCTTTCCGATCCCAACCAACGAGACAACGTTGGCATGGCTCAGCGTTTAAGCTTTAGACTCAAAGTAACCCAAATTCCTGGCTCCGAATTCCAGGTGGAGAGCACCTAGGGTTAGGTATAGCTGGCTGATGACGGCTGACAAACCAGAAATTATGATCACTGTCGTTTTGTTCTCTATCGGTACGCCATTATTTGCACGCACGCACACAAACACATATGCAGCATCGCATATGGACAAGAACACCGGTTTTGGGCTTTCGCGAATAATCTCATGCGGGGGTTAAGACTAAATAGGGTTGGGGTCACCATATAAACGCACAAAACGAACTCGAGGATGCGGTTGGGGATCCGGTGGTGCTGGCGGCAAACGAGGTAGCTCGGGACTCAGACCAGGGTCCCTTCTCAGTTACTGTAATTAGTGGTAAGGGGGTTGGCGAGCAGCGTGTTAGTCAACTTCTGCACCTTGAGATATAGACCACAATCCCGCTCGTTCTTTTGTCCAGTCAAATGGCGTTTCTTCTCCGCTTCCCGCGCACGCATCTGCCAACGAGTGAGGTCTGTCAGGAGGCGGCTGTGTGAGTAGGGATAGTGATAGGCCAGGTAGCAGACATCACCCCTGTGTTTGAACTCTATCGTGAAGGTGGCGGTATAGTAGTTGCGCGAACCCACCACACCTGTGCGAAAACAAAAGGTAGCCACATTCAGTGACAGACATGTAAAGTATGTGTAAGCGAAAGTTAGATCGATATAATGGTGCGAGCTACAACACGAACTGAAAGCTGCAAGAGTGACGTCAGCGAATAATGTATTTATGATACTACTAGCTATATGTAAGTAACATTTCTTTATGTTTGTTATTTTCGTTTGAGGTCTTGCACTCTCCCATAATTCCCATGCTGGGGTCCTCGAGGTCTTCGCTGCTTAATTATTTGCACACCTTGGTGACACCGTGAGTGTTCACAGCAGCTGGACCTGGCGGCCGTCGTCCATGAGGTGTATGAACGTTCTCCCTAGGTTCGAACCGCAATGGACCGAGGATGATCTGGGCATATATTTCCGCCGTTGAAATCCCTCAACGGACTCTGCAATCAGCAAGGGAGCATCTGGCTGATTCATTTAACCTCCGCAATGCCCCCCGTTGGACCCCCACCCCAAGGGCGACAGTTTTTTCTCCTAAACATCACCGGGATTTTTTTTTACTGTCTGCTCTTTTTCAACTATGTTGGCCTCGCCAACATATCGGATACTATTTTTTGATACCACAACTCGCATGTACAAATAGGAATTCAAAGGTGACTCACCTACATCTCCCTCAAATATACTGATACTAATACTGATACCTGGAGACAGAGAACTGCGCCATTCTCACAGATCCAATAACTCAGCTTGTGGAATCGTGTGCAAGAACCCTGCCCGAGGGACACCAGCAGTGGTTATGGCATTTACAATCCTACCTAACTAGAAATAAAATCGCCGACTCAATAATCCTTGTGCAATAGGTTTTGGCTAGTTGTCTGTGGTTCGAGAGGGGAGGAGTCTGTGCGCATAAAGGCAGATTTGGTCGGTAGGTGGGCACATTTTGATCAGTAAACACAAGTAGCCAAAATCTTCGAGAAGATGGAAAAAGACCAGTTGAAGTGAATTTAGACGTAGATTCTTTACGTTGGCATGGTTTTAATCAAAGGAGAAGACTCAGTCAAAACCACTGAATTTCAAGCCATTTTCATAAAACCGACGTCCAGAAGCCTCTTTAAGCAGTGCCAGCGTCGCATAAACTTCTCAGTTTCTCAACCATGGTGTGCACAGAAGACCAAATACACTACGTGACCTATCTCATGAAGAGTGAGGAGAAGATGCATTGTCGGCAAATAAAATGCTGGTCATTTTATCTATTCCCCTAGCTTCTTCCGGAAAAATGCCTCTTTTACATGCAGCATAAGTTTATAAGTAACTATATCAGACAAATGCTTATTAATTTGAAAGAGAATCTGCGGTACCAGGCAGACCGGCGGATTCCTATGCTAATAGACAGCCATGACTAAGTTTGCACATCCACGCGTGCTCGCATATGAGAAGCGAGTAATTTAGCCTCGAAAGTTTAACCAAACGGTACTTGCTGCACTTGGAAATTGCTTTTTTCTCCAGAAGAAGCGATGTGCAAAAAACAGGGTATTTTTTTCAAACGGCCATTCCATAAATTGCACGTGCTCTTGAGGGATATGCAAGCAGACACTCCATTTTGCACTAGATAAGTCACGTATTGTAGGTTGGGCAGCCAAGTTGAGAATGTGCTACAGACTCACCTGCAGAGGAAGCCATGCGCAAAAAATGGTTCTTGTAGTACTTTACGTTCTCACCACCTCTTAGCCAGTAGGGTCGACCTTCCATGGCCTCGCAGACGGAGAACACCAAAGGTTGCATCCCTGTGGAGGTAGCAGAAGATAAAACCAGAACACTGGCTAACGTGCAAACCAAACTAGTAAGTTCAACTGCCTAAACTTCTTTCGTGGAATGTGTGTGCGTGTGCGTGTGGTGGTACGCCCAGGGGCGGCTCCGGCCACGCCAGCCACCTGCGCCCTCTCCCATTTCCGGTCTTCTTGACTCTGTATTGACATCAGGCTCAGGTGGGGGAGGAGGAGAGAGTGCGGTAGCTGCAGCGCAAGGCTACTATCAATTAAAACTAATTCACGCGCAAGTCACCACCCATGCACCACCTAGTGTGGAGCATACGGCGGACCTCGTCGAAATCGACGGTCGAACGGTCGTGTGTGTGTGTTTTGGTGAGATAGAGAGAGAGAGGCCACAGGATTCAATAGAGGGAAATGTTTTTTCCCAGCCCAGGGAAAGCTTGAGACCCACGGGGGGGGGGTCCATCATCAGTAATAAAGAAGGAACTCACAGAGGTTAGGCAAGCAACCAAGGACCCAAGGAAAGCATTTAAACAGGCCCACTTCAGTTATAAAATTTCCCGCCGAAGTTGCCTCTAGGTACATGGTTCTGACCAATTAAAGGCTGGTATTACGCATACACAACCGCAAGCTGGTTATAGAACTAGTGCGGATGACCCAGTGTCCAAGCTCAGTTTGGAAACGAGCCACGAATCCGACTTTTGGGGAACAAAGACAATGGCCCAGGTCATCAGCTATTAAAGGCCTGGACTCTGAACCGGCACAGTGCTCTGCCTCCCGCCTAGCACGCGCGCCGTCCCGAATGGTAGGAGGAGCCAGCTAAGCACCCCCATTCAGCAAATTGGTTATCTGCAAATTTTAGCATTTTCGCTGATGATGCAAGCTCTTTTACCCGTGCTTTTCACGGCTGTAATCATGCCTCGATGATGTCACGGACTGCACCTCTCTTTGCGTGGTGATTGTGAGCAGCAAAGCTGGACAGTCCAACCCATTCACTTTGCGAGCGAAAGCGATAGAGGCTACCGAAGATCCACGAACTAATTTTGCGTCTTGAAAAAGTGTCGAGCTAGGTTTTGAGTTTACCCCCTCTCAGACGCCTCCAAGTGGTTAAGGGTGCCGGATCGAAAGCGGTCACACTGAGCTCATGGGGTGGACGACGGTGAACGCACCCAAACAATCTACTTCATCTTCCTTGGAAGGCATGGACGATGCTGTCGCAGCGAGTGTGGACTTGTTGGTTTAAGGCGAATTCGGAGTATGTCACTTGAGGTATTTGAAACTGTATACTTCTTCAAGTTGATAGACATCAAGCTAAGAGGTGTCTTCTCCTCGTCAAGGGTACAGTTTGAAAACACTTTTGTCATCCCAGCGTTTATGGAAAACCGACAAATTTAGTCACTGCATGCACCCAGGACACCATAGAATTCATATTACCAAAGCTGCATGGACACTCGGATGACTGCGGAAATGCAGAAAATACTTTAACGTTCCCACGATTAGCCATAAATGGCAAAAGTGGGTGGTGTGGCATGAGTCGGCCTCGTGTTGGGCACGCGCTCCCCATGTTCGGCATTTGTTATGGGACCTCATGCCAAATAAGAATAACACATGCCGTATCCTAATTTGGACCCCATACTGGTCCAGCGCATCTACCATGCGCTCTTTTGGAAGGCAAGTGTCAAGGGCAGTGTTCCTTTGACGAGCACCTCAGATCAGATCCGAACCTCTAGCCTAGCGAGTGTACGCAACGACTGCCAGCCAATCGCCGTCTCTGTTGGGTGCAGTAATTCCCGACTGTCGTGGTTATAAAAAGTTCCCATTTAATTACCTGTATAGTGCCATTAAACATATAAGCCACGAATTTACCACCGTAAGTGACTAAAATAAAGGCATAAAGGAGACGGAAAATTGTGTTTCCCGACAGATAAATACGCCAACTAGGGCTTACCGGCATTAAACTGGCTGCCAGGTTTCTCCAAGTTGGTGATATTAAAACGGTAGCGAACATTGTTTTCAATGTTTGAAACTCGGAAGTAGAACCACTGCGTATGCGAGAAGGTATTTACATCGGGCGAGAGAATGAGGTCGTATTCGTGCTGACGAACCTATTTCAAAGGAGCGACTGTCAGTGGGAAGCAGAAATAAAAAAGTGCATTTAAAAAAGGTCGCTATGCACTGTATTTCGCTGTCTGATCAATGTACACAGTCTCGTGTGTGACATGCATAGATGAGTCGTCTAGATTTGTCAGCCAATGCAGTCCTCTGAACTGTTACTTGTTATCAGAACACGGTTGGTGACACAGGATATAGTGCAACAGGCGCTGCGCATGCAAACTTTGTTGGGCCTACCTCGATGGGCAGTGGGTTCCTCTTGGTCCGCAACAGTCCGACTGTCATACCGTTCTGACCGGCTACATCAATAGTTAAGAATAAACCTGGCTGAAATCGCATCATAAAGAATCTTTAACTTGTAGCCTCTAAGCACTCCAATCTTCAAGCTCTGTTCGGCGTTGAAGAAGGGGAAAGAAAACAGTAGGAGTTGTGGATTCAGTACAGAAACTCTTTGGTGGTCAGAGGTCCCGATGGGCGACAACCTCTGGGCATGCGCGCGCTCTATCCGTTAAATTGACGTGGGTGTGGGTGAATGAACATCATGCAAGCGTCAGACAGTGTCCGCTTAATTAATTGATTGGCCGATAACAATTTGTGGGCACCTGTGATTGGTAGTCCCAAAGGCTGTGTGCTTGCATTGTCAGGCCGCTCGGAAACTGTGATCGCATGGCCTACAGTACTCACCACGAATAGAGAAAAATTGATGGCAAAGAACCGCTCTTTCTTCCTCTAACCGGTTTGCAACGGTTTACGGTGACACGACAGAGGCAAGGTTAAAGGACCAGCTAAATTATATTCTGTGCCAAAGAGAAATGAGAGAGGGGGAGAGATTGATTAACATGGCGGTTCGACCACCACAAGCAACGACGGCCAGCACATGCCCCAGAAGGCGGGCCCAGCACCGGCGACTTGAGAGGGCATTGAGTTGGTGTCAGGCAGGATTGCGCAGGGTCTATCGCACTCAATCTTTCCTCAACCATCTGGCTCCGAGGGCAAGAAAAAGGCCCGCCTACTCGTGCCGTACACGACCTGCTGCCTGGTGCATAAACAAGTGTGCCATACGGGTGGCACGGTTCTAATATGCGTGAGAGTGCCATGAAGGACCTTCGGTCCTGACAGAGTTATCTCATCAGTTGGTTAGATTCCGAGCCACGGCTTTTAGCGCACCACGATAGCTTTAAAGGCGTAGGTTGTTTTAAAATGAGGAAAATGTACTGAGACGTCAACTTCGCTCTCTGTTTCCATTCTCAGGCGCTAGCCACTATCGGAGGTCGCTGAGGCGAGGAATGGGAGCAATGGCTGACAAACCTAATAACCTCGTCTACGCGTGCCACATACACGACCTAGCCTCCTTAGCACAAGCACCAGGATTTCACAGAAAAGGAGTTCAGTGGCTCACTTCCTACGTGTGTGAGAGTGCCAGAAGCCATTGCAGCCTGACTCTCAGTCAGCCACTCCACACGAAAACGCGCTAAGCTGACTGCGGGGTCTGAGTTTCATCGTCAGTTGGCAACCTTCCAAGTAAACTGCAATCTAAGGATTATCACACACACCTGTGATCCCTGTGTCTAAAGACAGTAAAGACTATCGACGTACTTGAATAGCCTTTCGAAGATTTCCGCATTCAAACCGCGATTCGAATTCCAGACTGTCCTTCTCAGCATCAAAGGTTCCAGCACTGAATGGCATGAAAGAAGTAAACAGGAGGCGTGAGTATATCGAAAAGGCATTTAGAAAATTCAAAGTCTGCTTACCCACTTAGGAAAGGTAGATTTAATGATTCGAGACATTCCATTTAGATGTCCAGATTGATATTTGGTTTAATGTTTTGCAAGAAAATCATCATAAACATCATTAATCGTTTTTACTCCGCCTAGCAATACATGAGCGCAAAAGAAGGAGACACATTTCAAGGACTTGAGTTTGATGGGCGTCGGATAGTACAGAATAATTGCATATTATCCTTAATTTGTTAAAATGAAAAGAATTATGTCAATACAGAATTGCGCAACATGTATAGGCGGATAAGTTAAAATGTTAATTTAATCAACAGTCGATAAATTTGCACAAAGCCAGTTTCGCAGTGCATCTAAGTCTACCTGAATTTGAACAGTATAGGCAATTTCTCAGAGGGATAATTAAGACGCCAACTCCTATGGGAACTGAGTACGTCAGGTGGTTAAAAGGGGTGAATTTAAGACCGCAAAATAGGAACGCACAGAGCATTCAGGCGCAGCCACTGGTACTTCAGAATGCAGAAAAAAATAGGTGGCTCTCACAAAACTCATGGAGTCACTTTTTCAATTTAATATGTTGGTGGGGTCGCAAAATATTTAATAAGTAACGTGATTTTCACAATATCAACCCTCGACGTGAATAAAAGCGAAAAATCAGCTGGAAAGTGAAATAGTCAGCAATGGAAGCCGTTAGAAACGCAAGCGAGAACACAATTTTCGTACATGATCTCATCCGAGTTCATGAAGGTTACGTAGTCTCCACTTGACATATCACGGCTTGGAGGTGCAGGTCTGCCTTTGTCTGCATTGGCGGCTGACGTAGCTTGAAGAATGAGGTCATCTAGATCGTAGACAACGCGATCGATAATGTCATCATTGTCCAGCAGTCTCCGGACGTCGTCCAATATCTCAGCATGTTGTAGGCCCACCAAACTAAAGGGCAAAGTGCCAGGAGGATTCGAGATCAGTGGGTTGACACCGTTGGACATCGAACAAGGCTCACTGTTCGTACTAGTATTTACACTCTGAATGTTTCGGGGTGAACGCTTGGCGGACGCAGAAAGACTCGCTGTAATCAAAATACGTTACTTTAATAATGTCAGTAGCAATTTATGTTCACAATATGTACGTTATCGACTAATGCTTGTGGATGATTTACCTGGTTGAGAGGTTGTTTCGGCAGGGCCCTCGAAGACTTTCAGATTATGCTTGAAGTAAGGCTCCTTGTAGGGTGGCCCAGTAGCACAGATAAGATCAGGGTAGGCGACCAACTTCTCCGATTGGGGTACACTGTAATCAAGTACACTCTGCAGCTCTCGAGCGTGTATCAGATATTGTTCGGGAGCGGTCATGGCGGCTTCAGTGTCGGTAATGAGACCTAAATCACCAACGAGGCCGGCAAAGATTAGCTAACCAACACCGCAGCTCTGGTACATTTACGCTTTTATAAAGCAATGGAAAATAAGTCGAAAAATGTTCATACTTAGAAATAGAATGGAACATCCTTTTCTGGTAGGGTTGCTTCTTTTCGCTATCAACCGGGGCCTCGGAGCTGTGTATGGAGAGGATTCTATTCCTCAAAGATCCGTTTAATAACGGCTCGCCAAATTTAAAAGTATTACTTTCGGAATCGGACATCCGAAACCCGCACCCCGCCTCCCCCCGTTACAAAATGTCACTGGCAGTACTGGTTTCACTATTGCCGTCTATGGCGGCACATAGACACTTGTTGGAGCACATTCAGCGATTTCTTCGTCACATAGTCACTGGAGATGCGGAATGGCATGCGGACGTCAATGTGAAGCTAGGAAGCGAGAAAGTGGTGGTGGTGGTCGGACTGGGACGGCTTGAGTACAACCAGAGAGAAACTGCACAGAAACTGCTTCAAAAACCACAAAACGACCCGACCACCAATACCAGATGATGTTGCCTCACAGGGCTCAACTCGTCAAAACAACCACCATAATGCTCGACTAGGAAGTTCTGTCGCATCCGTCCTGCGGGCCCAATCTCGCTCTATCAGACTATCGCCTTCTACGGTCGCTTTCAAACTAAATACTTCACACTGTATTCGACGGTAAGGGAAGTTTATGTATCCCCCGGTAGGGGAGAGAAATAAGAACTCCGCGTGTTATCGGCGCCTTGGCGACACATTCCGAGGTTCAGGTTAAGCTTGGCGTTACGGTTATGGTGATGGCAAAACTTAAGTTCATTGTGGGGCTTAAGATCAAATGTGTTGAACCTTACCGACAAAGAAAAGAAAGACCATAATGGCCATTTCTGGCTTCTTAGCTGTCATCAGACAGCCGTACCCAACTCCCGATGGTGTGCAGCACCCGAGGCTCGAGCCTATTGAGTAAAATTCGAACGCTCTAACCATTGAAGCACGGGCTTATTATCTTGCCAGTTTCGAGCGGCAATACTGATCTTGGTGGATGGAGGCCCACTGATCTGTCTATAATGTTACCCACTGTGCGGTTACCGGCGGGGCTCGAGAGTGCACCATAGTGCAGAACGGGACGAGTGAGTCCGGTAACCGATCGGTGAGCTTCCACCCACCACTGTCAAAAGTGATGGTAGGGTTATGGTTAGTGTTAAGGTAAGACACCGGAGCATGTACCCTTGGTGAAATTGAGCGGAGAGCCACATAATCGAGTCCCCTCAACTCATTCGACAAATATGAAGAGCCCCAAAAGCCATTTAAGCATAAATACGAGGAAATAATTGCACACTTAAAGAAAACTGGTAACATAAGCCTTCTTATAACGGGCAAAATGTTTTAGGAGAATGTGTAACACTTGGTATTACAGAGTAAACTAGCGGGAACATTGCATCCTAAACATCACAGAGACTTATTCGACAACCCAAATATATACCTATGAGCAGCAGTAGGGATTAGTTAACTTGGGCGTGCAACGTCAGTAAGAGCAATAGGAAAAGAGATGCAGAACTCTGACGGAAGCCCTTTCTCCTTCTTGTAAACGCACCGTTTAGGCTCTCACGCAAGCCCTTTTTTCCGGATCGAAAAACAAATGAAACACGGACTTGCCAAAATGCGCAATCCTTTTCGAAAAACCCCGGCCCATACACCGGAACTGTCAAGTGACCATTTGAAGCAGTAGTAGCCCTCCTTCACAACTATATTGTAATACTACGTCAGAAAAGTGATCATTGTTTTTTTTAATATTTAGACTATAAAGACGACTTTACTCACGCTCAAAAAATGTCTCAGTCGATGCGACGAGTGCGTCATTGAAGCACAGATTGAGGGCCTCCATGGTACCGGTCTAAAAAAAAAGGTTGGAGTTAAACTTATAGAAGATGAGGGTATAAGTTTTTTAATGTCTTAAAAAATATCCGTCTGGAGAGTCAGGCCAAATACACACATAGACTATAAGGCAATTTCGGGAGACATCATCGAAGGTGGTTGTCGTGCCGAGATCAAATTTCCTGCTCCGTTATGTCCGGAGACGTCAGGACAATATAACTATGGTTTCCGTGATCGCCTCTTCTTTTCATATGTATATATATATATATATATATATATATATATATATATATATATATATGTGATAGTGTGGGGCTCACCGATCTGCTTAAGGAACATGCATGTTCCGATTTGTGCCCTGGAGCTCAGACTAGAGCCCTCGCAGGCGGTCGCATAGCGACATGTAGCATATGATGGAATGGAACCGACAAAGACAAGGGAGACCGGAATGGCCATTTCTGGCTTATTAGCCGTCATCAGCCAGTCATACCCAATCCCAAGTGTGGCACACCTGGGATTCGAACCCGCGACCTTTGGTATTTGAGTCGAACGCTCTACCATTTGAGCCACGGGCTCGTTGTTTTGTCGGTTGTGATCGGGAATATGATGATAGTGTGGGGCTCACCGATCTGCTTAAGGAACATGCATGTTCCGTTGTGCCCCTGGAGCTCAGACTAGAGCCCTCGCAGGCGGTCGCATAGCGACATGTAGCATATGATGGAATGGAACCGACAAAGACAAGGGAGACGGAATGGCCATTTCTGGCATAGCCGTCATCAGTAGAATCATACCCAATCCCAGTTGGCATCACCTGGAGATTCGAACCGCGACCTTTGGTATTTGAGTCGAACGCTCTACCATTTGACCACGGGCTCGTTGTTTTTGTCGGTTGTGATCGGGAATATGATGATAGTGTGGGGCTCACCGATCTGCTGGCCATTCCGGTCTCCCTTGTCTTTGTCGGTTCCATTCCATCATATGCTACATGTCGCTATGCGACCGCCTGCGAGGGCTCTAGTCTGAGCTCCAGGGCACAACGGAACATGCATGTTCCTTAAGCAGATCGGTGAGCCCCACACTATCATCATATTCCCGATCACAACCGACAAAAACAACGAGCCCGTGGCTCAAAATGGTAGAGCGTTCGACTCAAATACCAAAGGTCGCGGGTTCGAATCCCAGGTGTGCCACACTTGGGATTGGGTATGACTGGCTGATGACGGCTAATAAGCCAGAAATGGCCATTCCGGTCTCCCCTTGTCTTTGTCGGTTCCATTCCATATATATATATATATATATATATATATATATATATATATATATATATATATATATATATGAAGAAAGAAGGCCTGTCGGAAAATCAAGGTTTACTCGTGAATTCTTAAGCTGGCTACCTCAACCCGTCGTCAGACGAAATTAGAAGTGAGAGTTGGGATTGTCACGCTGGAGGGTTGAGGAGCACAGAGGTTACATCGACAGACTGATGCCATGGGGGTTTGGGGGCCGTGAATCCTGTTGCGATAGCTGTCGCATGTGAGAGGAGGGGTGCTAAAGTTTTGATAGTAATTCACACGGCGGGGATGCAGAATCAGTGAGGTTACACTTGGCTTGCCACGGATAAACATTTGTTGATTTTAAGGTGGACGCAAGTCAGTGGACTGGGCACGCAGACCTTCGTAATGCGCATCCAGATCGACGTGGCGGTTGATACTGTTTGTGTCGGAGTGCCAAGCTTCGAGGAATTCGCGTGCCTGTTTGGTGCTAGCCATGGCGACCACTTCAGTTTCCTCCCAATTGAAGCGGTGGTCGCAATCAACTGCGTGCGCAAATACGGTATACCGTGCTCCCGACATAGTACTAGTTAAAAGCCCAGACACATGTTTCGCCTATGTTTCTGCAGCTGCATGACGTAACAACGAAGGGTTCGGCTCCTCAGGTGTGCCCCCCAGCGTTCACTGTTCGGTTTCTCTTATACGATTTCCAGAAACTAATCAAGGTAATACTTTCTGAAATTATCAAGTAGAGGTAAGTGATCGGAACAAAACGTTTAAAGGGTCAAACTTGAAATTTCGATGAAAATTTGAGTCGAAGACAATCAAATGCTGTGCTGCGTGACGCAGCAGCAGAAACATCGTCGAAACACGTGTCTGGGCTTTTAGCTAGTACCTATGTCGGAAGTACAGTATAACATATTTTTCATTAAAGATTCATACTACTTGTAGTACTAATTGTTTGCAGAATGGGCATTACGTGGTTACTCCACAGTGGTTGATTGTCTTCGACCCAAATGTTTTTTGAAATTTCGGGTCTGATCCTAAAAAGTCATGTCTGGATCATCTGAATCCATGTCCTTCACTTCATAATTTCAGAAATTATTTCCCCAATCGGTGAGCGCCCAACTTCACATTGTTATTATTCCCGATCGAGACCGGCAAGACAACGAGCTCGTGGCGCAGTGGGTAGAGCGTTGGACTTCTGCCCAATAGGTCGCAAGTTCGAGCCTCGGGCACCGCAGCGCTTGGGGTTGGGTACGGCTGGCTGATGATGGCTAATAAGCCAGAAATGGCCATTCTAGTCTCCCTTGTTTTTGTCGGTAATATCATTCTGCCTTTATCAGTAGCTGCTCTGCTGCTGCTGGCGGGGCTGTAGATTAAACCTCAAGGCACAGCGGGACGAGTGAGTCCTGTAACCGATCAGTGAGTGCCCAACTACCATTGTTATTATTCCCGATCGAAACCAGCAAGACAATGAGCTCGTGGCGCATTGGGTAGAGCGTATATATATATATATATATATATATATATATATATATATATATATATATATATATATATATATATATATTGCTAATTGAAGCAAAAATGCGCGTCCCCGGGCATAAATCAGAAGAAGAGGCGATCACGGGAACAATAGGTTTAATATCCTGACGTTTCAAAATCAAACAAGATTCCATCGTCGGAGGTAGGTTCAGTACGGCGCCTCACAGTATTTATGGGTTCTGAACATGCTGGCTCTACAGCTATTCGTGCAGGATGCACTGCAGGGGGGTGGGGGAGTTAGTTGCTGTCATGCTGATCATTGATTTTTATTCTCCCTCGCCTCGCCTGGGGGCTGTGTCGGGGTGGCAAGTGTCATTGACCTCGTCTGCATTGCCCGCGTTTGGTGTACCGGACCCGCATGTCTGTTTCTCGTCCCTCGTTTGAATCTGTCCGTGCACGGCTCATCGGTGGTTGCTGAGTCATTGCCGGTGTCTCCGTTCCTATCGGGTTGGAGACGCTCATCATCGGTTTTCGTGCGCAAACTAAGTTCACCTGCGTCCACGTTCATGCCTGGCCGGAGGTCTTGCTGGTTTGCGTTTTCCGCGGTTATCCCCTCGAATGTGTTGGTGCGTGGCCTCAGGTTCACTCAGGCATGTGTTCTGGCTCGTTATGCGGTTGCTTGCGACCGCGAACAGTCTGACTTCTTTCCTGCGATTCTGTTGATTGAGCCGCACTCGTAAGGCCTGGTAGGCCGCCGGGAGAATCGTACAACGGTTAATGGAAGAAGGTACGGTGTGCCAGGCTTCGAGCGTTTCTCTGGCTGTTTGGTCGATACCTCGGCCTAGGATTTCGGCGTCCTGGAAAGAAAAAAGTGTGTCCAGAGGCTGCACAGTGTTCCGCCACCAACGATAGCTGATCCATCCTTCTTACGGCCCTTGCGTGCTCACTCATGCGGGTCTGTAGTCGCTCACCGGTCTCTCCGACATAGTTCGCCTCTACAGGAACCGCACTGAACACGATAGACGACGTTCCGCCGTTTCGCCGCGTGACAGGGGGCCTTGGGTCTCATTACCAGACGTCTTATTGTCGCCTCAGGTTTGTGGGCGACGCCGATCCCCAGTGGTTGTATATATATATATATAAATCGAACCCATCGTCCACCGTAGAAGACGAAGAAGAAGGGACGAGTTCATGGACCGGAATTTATTTGGACTGACGTTTTGGAAAGCCCTCGCTGCCATCATCAGATTTCAATGGTTGATCTTCCTGCTTGTCTTGACAGGAATAGACGCAGAATAAGCCCGAAACAGACTGTATCAATCTACCCACACATTCTGTCGTCTCTCTTGTCTGCAATTATAAATTTGCCGGCATCGGTCTGTTATTTGATTGCCTGTACATGACCTTTGCCATCCATACGGAGCTTGTTTGGTTCGGGAAGCCACTAGATTGGTGTGCGCCTATTCCTGTTTGAATAAATACCCGATCTGCAGTGACAGAGAATGGCAGGTCGTGATGCACTGATAAACATGAAGCAAAAAAGACAAGGGAGATTGGAATGGCCATTTCTGGCTGATTAGCCGTCATCGACCAGTCATACCCAATCCCAAGTTTGAATCACCTGGGATTCGGAACCTCGACCTTTGGTCACTGACTCTAACGCTCCACCATTGAGCCACGGGCCCGTTGTTTTGTCGGTTGCGATCGGGAATATGATGATAGCAAGCGGCTCACCGATATTATATCAAGAAATTTATTTTAGAAAGCAAACAACTATATCATGCACATTACTGCACCTAGCGAAGAGTGTTCAGCGCATGCTATCACTGTGTTTAAATCGGCAAATACCTTTTTTACTTCTTCATGACATAGTGCACTCAGCAGGCATGTCTCGCCAGCAGATGCCGTGTATGTGTGAAAGGTGGAATTTACAGTTTTACCACAAGGTGCTGCAGCACAGACCACTCGCACTAGAATATTCAATGCCATTTTTATATTTTCTGGGTGGAATACGAAATTAAGTAGTTGATTTTTGCGTCACTTGCATTTTATGTTTTCTCCAGTTATCTATCAACAAGTTCAGACACATAATTAATGAAAGAGGTGTTCGCAAAGCTGTTATTTCAGACGCCTGCCTGAAGTTACTTTTTCGTTTTAACTCGTTCTACTACATAAGCAGGACCAACAATGGAACGGTGGATCAGAATGAGCATCCTGCTACAACGAGCATTTTAGTCGAATGGAGGACCACCTTGTTATTTGCGATCAAGTATAAGTATACTCACATTAAACAAACATTTTACCGAACTGGATAAAAGAGGGGACACGTTAGTTCTTAGTTTTACCCTACGGCTCTAACCTCGAGTACTCAAGGTGGTGAATAGTATTTTAAACAATGCTTTCCTTGGTCGAATAATAACTTACAACAAAGGGGGCCTCGCACACATCTTACCGAGGGCAAATCTCTCCATTCAGGGAAAAATTGTTGGTGAGTAGACAAGAGCTCGCCCAGAGTTAATTTAGGTGCCGTCTCAAGGGCCGTGTCGCTGAGGTAGGGGGTCGCACAACTGCTGCTGCTGCTACTACTGCTGTGCGAGAAACCACCATCACTGCCACCACCACCGCCGCTATCGTCCTCTAACCAGAATGCGCCGTCTGACAGTGGTCGGCGACGGCGACGACAATTCCGACCAGCGGCACCAACACGATGGTCACGCCGCAGATTTTTGTTTTCGCCTGACTACCGAAACACCGCCAAAGGCAGTGTCCTCATGACCTCTCTCCTCCCCTTTTTCTATATCTTGTTCTTCTTCCTCTTCGTCGTCATCGTCCTCGTCATCGACGTCCTCGTCATCAACCTCATCCTCCTCCTCCTCATCGTCACCATCACTCTCGTCGCTAGAGCACCGATTTCGGCGCCTTTTCGGCCCACCATGACCCTTCTTCCGTACAACAGTGGCGTTCTTCAGTTTGGTGGTCCTGCGTGGTCCATGGTTCGCATGCGCAGAGACGTTAGTCTCCCCACCCACAGTCTTTACGACATCGGTATTGAATGTGGTTTTGGAGGGATTCTTCAGGAGGGAGCCGGAGCCCCGACGTATCATCTTCGAGGAGCCCTCCTCACCTTTGTTTGTGATTGTGGAGCGGACGCGTCGCATGTTTGCACTCCGTCTGCTGTCCTCGGAGATTTCACTGCCAGAGGGCTGAGGCAACCAAAAGACAACCAGATAAGGGGTCATGTTCCTAGTCTTGTTCAAGTTATATTTTAATGGGTGGGACATAACAGTGGGAGGGTAGCTGAATATAGACGTTATGACATAAAAAATAATCCGATTCCTACAAGTAAAATTTTGACTACACTTGTATAAGGCCACCGAATTCACCGCGTGAAGTAACAAGAAAGCCACCGGAAGGTACTCAGCCAGTACCACAACTAATAAATACTGCCTATTTAATCATAATGAGTAGGCAGTTTTATATCAAACCCGTCGGAGTTACAAGTCCTAGCCTCGCCAACTATGCTTGTTTAAATTATGACAAAAGCGTGTGGCAGCCAGAAGCTGAAGTGTTTCAGTGGAGAGAAAACTTTCACTCTTCCACTGTCTACAATTGGGCTAATTTAACATCCCGGGCGTGACTTTGTTACATTTATAATATCGAATAAAACCCCATGCACGTACAGTACAGCCGATTCTGGAACACTTGGAGAAATGGCGGCTAGAAGTCTGCACCTTCGGCTAAGCAAGTGACAAGGGTAGGCAAGTGCTTCTCTGGGTACATGGGTGACAGCTTTTAACCGGTTACTGACTTGAGTCTATTAGGACTATTGGTGAAAAGTTGGGAGGTTCTAGGACCATAAATATCCAATCAGCGAAGGCTGATGAGTTGACAGCCCAACCAGCGCATGTTCCGAAGATCACAGATAAAAATTGAGACATCGAAATTCCACCAGCAACGGTCATTTGTGAACTCCTCCTCTAAAGAGTGAAATTAAAAATCTGAAAAGTATAGCAGACGCTTTCAAGTTAACCCACTTTTTCGAGCGCGAATGTTCTAGAAATTTGTGACAGTGTCACTTGGGGAAAAACAGTGCATATATAGAGAGCCTTTTTGAACGTGTATGCCAATAACCGTTGCACCTCAAGTCCACAGTACAAAGGAGTTAATTTCATTAAAAAATTGAATTTGAAATCAGTGACTAATTTGGAGAGAAAAATTGGCACTTCGAGAGCCTTCCAAACTTTTCACACAAGTGAGAATGTGAGTTTCAGTTTAAGCAAAAGTTTCTTCTTTCTTCTTCCTCTTCTTCTTCTTATTCACTTTTTAAAAAATTAGCGTGCAAGTGCACGATGTGTGTTATCTGCAGACTTCCCTGGACTGCATGTGAAACACGCGGCTATTTTGAGTGTAGGCAACCTTTCCAGAAAGAGAACTAGTGGGGCATACTGTTATACCCCCACCTTATACTCAGTAATAACGCGAAATGTATGCATGCCCAACTGTACCCCCCAACCACTAACACGGGAGAGCAACAAAGCACGATCTGCCACTAGAAAATATATTGAAACCTGCAAATCATTCTGATTGAAAGACTTCATGCACAGGTTGGCTAGTATTTTGTCCAATCCGCTCAAGACGAAAGTTCTAGAAAAGGCGAACAACTTCTCGCAGACGTGAACCAATCAGGTTCTACGCGAGCACTGTGGCTGCAGCCAATGGCGAGATGCTGCATGGCATAAGTGGGCGGTCGGAACGCGCGCATGCGCTCTTCTCGGGAATATGAACATTCCTAAACCCATATCGATTACTATGGGACAGTAGCGCCCACGTGAACTCAGTCACCTGGCTCGGATACTCCAGCGTATCACAGAAAAAAAGAACTTACTGTTGTTCTCTGAACGCTCGGTAGACCACCAGAGGCCTTCTTTTCAGTCTGTGCTCTGCTCTCGTTCGTTAGATTGCTGGCGACAGTTGACGAAGGAGGGCGTTTGGTTTCGGTAATCGACTTGCGTCGGAGGGATTTGGTACTCCTGCAAGCACTCGCACGAGTACTGCGAGGAGGCTTTACTGTTGAGGCCGCACGCACAGTTCTACCAGAGCCGGCCCGCAGGGGCTCCACTGCTGCCGCCTTGAGAGTATTCTTCCTGCGGGGTTTGGTGCTGTCAACTGAGCAGGCTGCCCTCTCTGTGCTTGCCTCCAGGGCAACGGGAGTGGACGCACTGCCATCACTTTGTTCAGAGGAGGGTCTAAAGCGGACATGCATGCAGTCCAGGCAATGTGACATCGAAGGCAGCAAAACAATGAAAGGGGACATACATTTGGTAAGTTTGCCGTTGTCTGAGCTCTAAAAGAGACTCGAACTGGAGGACGTCTTGTGAGCTGTGACCAAACCGGTACACGGATCCATATCAAAGTCATGAGGCAGTGACGCTGGCAGACGGTTACACAGTGACGAGCACTCATTAATAAAGAAGGACTGTCATCAAAGACGAAGGAACTCATAGTTTCTGGGATCATTTTTCCTCTTTAGCCAACCAAACGCCGAAATAAAACGGGCGACGAAAAGTAGGTCGCCATTCCAGTTTTTCTCACCTTTCAACCCAAAGCTCGAGAGTGAGCTCCAAGGCACAAGAAGACGACTGAGTTCCGTAACCGATCTGTGAGAGCGCATCTACCATTGACTGTCGCAAATGATTGCGTTCACTGTGTGCACAATGGATTGAACACAAAACTGGTGACTTGCACGCGTGAATTAGTTTACTACAAGGCAGACTTGCGCGGCATCTGTGGCACTCGAACGGCCCCCCACACTCTCCAAGTTAAGATGGCAAGATAAAGTCATGAAAACTGGAGATGCGTTCCAACGCCGTGGCTAAACAGCCTGTCTGTCGGTCCTACAAACGACTTGATCCCTACTCCAGATGTACCAAGCTACTATAGGAAAGAGTCGGTTCTCACCAATGGACTCCCTGAGCCCGCTGATGACGTGATTCGTGTACCACAGTAGTTATTGACTCGTGTGGCATCTGCGCTGAACGATAAACCCGCACCGTGAACCAACTTAACACCTGCTTTGGTCCAGCGCTACACACAACTTGGTCATCACTCAGATGATATAGGACCGACTCGGGTCTCTCACCTGTAACAGTGTCATAGTGACCGCACTGATAAGACGTCATTGAGGCCTGATATTCAGTGCTGTAGAAAAATCGGGGTAACGCCATCCATTGGCATCGAGTCAAGCCACGAATGTTAGTGCAACATCCAATTGCATCAGATTTAGTAGCGCGAGAACCGCCCGGATATATCCCTAAGGATGGAGTCTCCACTGTCTGCCGCAAACTCCTTTCCTCTCCCATGTACCAGTCGATTATTCGAGCCTGTCCAATAGTTCGTGATGCGATTGGGCGCGGTGGCTGACACGGTGTGAAGGTCAAAGGCGTATCACAACAGGCCTTTCTGGCAGTACTTCGTGCAGACTAAGTACTGGGCAATAAACAGCTACCATGATTCAGTCTGACCCAATTTTCACTCCAGTCCGGCAATCGTTGGAAGGAGACAGAGGCGAAACTTTACACCGACTCTAAATATCAGACCTTCCATTCACAGTCTTATACAAGCACTAGTCGCTCGCGTCCACTTGAAATATCAGTTTTGGAACCTGGAGTACGAACCCCTCGTCACTTGCTTTTCCGGTAGTTGGGCAGATGATCATGTTAATATAAGGTCGAAGCCTATCCTTGTCGCTTACATCATTTTTAAAAATGGCAATAGTTGAACGGTAAGGAGAGGGGGTAACTCAGTCAATCGTGAAAAACGTTAAAGAGTAGCAGACGAGGGGAACATCCGTAGGGGGTCAGCACCGAGACCGAAGTACAGCGGCAGCTGATTACTTCTCAACTCATTCGCAATGCAATTGGTGGTGTTTTCTCGGTTTAAATTACCGCTCAAAGTGGAACCGTAGCTAAAGCGAAGGTGGCAAGAGGGCAATGTGAGGTTCCTATTAACAGTAACTCACCTCGGAGGCTTCTTCGCTGATGGCTCTTCCTTTTCTGCAAAAGCCAGAATAAAACAGGAAGTAAACAGACTGCCCGACAAAGCCTATATAAGCGGAAAAAAGTCCGGACTACACGATGCACCAGAAATGACAGCACAGGCACTAGCTAAAAGCCTAGATACGCATGTTCGCCGATATCCTACCGCTGCCTGACACAGTTGTGAGCGGTTCGGCTCGGTCCCTGATATACACCAAGTTAACGATTAAGTTCTGAGGAAATTAAAAAGCAACAATGTGCTCACTGTGTTAACGTAGCAGTAAAATTGTCTGTGAGATGGTAACCCTCAACATAATTTCTCTTTACCGTTCTCCAGAATGAAGAACGTGCACAACAGGCAGAGGTTCTCAGTACGGTCTTAGACGACGCATGAATACGAAAGTATGTAGATGGATCACGTTTTTATGGTACACGATAAGAGACGTTAAAGCTATTCATTCATCTGGCCACTTAGACGGAGAGGAGGGAATAATAATTTTTAAACGAACTGAGGCGAATGTTCGCATTGTAGGGATGAAGAAGGCCAGTCGATTGCCACAACTATTTCTATTCATCAGAGCTTTCTAACTCTTACTAGAGTCCATATTCAGAGATAAAAGTGGTAATAAAACAAGCAACAATTATATGGGGTAGGATCCAAGCAAACGCCAGTAACGTAGGTCAGGAGGTGACCGCGCAGAGTTTTGTATGCCTTGCGGACACCTGTTAACTTTCGCCTGCAGAGTCTGCAGTCTCTCTCGAGTTTCGCTAACCCAACTTAATCCTGCGCAGCAGGGTCATTAAAATCAAGGATCAATTGAATCCCAGTTGGCAGTCGGGCCTAGTTTATCGTATCTCCTGTCTAAACTGTCCTTGTAACTTCACAGGTCAGAATCGACGCATGCTCGGCTCGCGCATATACAAACAGAAGCTGGATGTGAAACAGAGTGAAGGATTCTCAAAAGTGGCCGCCCACAAATAGTAAACGAGTCACAAGTTTAAGATCGCAGCAACGAATGTAATCGCCACACCAGAAGCAAGACAAGCCACGAATCGATTGAGGCCTGGACCTCTGATGAGAGCTCTGCAAAGTCACCTCCAAACTGGCTTTATTGATTTTCGATTCGCACCTAACTCCCTATAAATGGTTTTTGTTTTGTTTCTGATTTTAGCTCTGATTATGGAATCCGGCACGAGTTCAGAAGCTCGGGTGAGTAAAGAAATGGTTCCGGTGATCGAATAGCCTTCTTGTTCTCTACCCATAATCACTTACAGCATTCTGAAACGACTGAGCATGACAGCATGTTTGTCAAAATGCTGAGGAACGAAAAATAATGGTCAAAATTGCAGTGGACATGATGCAAGTCCACATACACACCCTGCTGGCCATATCCGGCTCAGAAAGGAATCCAATTTCACAATTTACCCGCTCTTACTGCTAAAGTTTAGAGGCGTTAACTTCAAGACTATCAGGATTGTGACATCAAGCTCCTAACACAGGCACTGGTTGAGCGTCTAGTTCAGATTCTATGCGTTTGCCTAAGACGCCTGAAAGAGGGGCAGAATTTCAATTTCTAGTTCATTTAGCATCGTCAGCCAGTCGCCAGTTAACTCCGGGAGGCCATGAGGCTCAAACCCTAACCTCCTGCTAACGGGGCATCAAGTCAAACGTTCTACCATTATCCCGCGGGTTCGCGACGAAGAAAAGCCATTCCAGTCTCACCACTTTTAAGTGACACTTCATGATTACCGATTATTGGTCAACACAAAACTACCCAGGAGCTCTTGCAATCAAGCAAGATCGAAGTAAGTGCCATACAGAGGAGATTACGGACCCACTGGTGAGCCAAGACCCTGCGGCTGCACTATTCAGGCGCGAAACGCCAGCGTCTCCAAAGTGCGATGAAATTCTCTGTTCCATTTACAAGAAATAAAACTTCACGGCACAAAGTGCGACGAGGATGCGTAAGGGCCACCCAGATTGGGTAGAAAACTACAAAAGGCAAGGGCTGGCCTACCCTCGAAGAACTGGAGATGGAGAACTGACTGGGCCTGAGCAATGGGCAGACGAATGCGTGGACAGCAACTACGCAGCAGGATACAGGCCTTAATGAGGACGGCTTCAGTAAAGGAGGCTCGACGTGGTGAAAAGGCCGAAACGTCGGGACTGGTGGTGCTCACGGTGCTTGAGTCGTCTCTGAAGGAGGAGGTGGTGGTGAGTGGGGCCTGGGATCGCTTTCCTGCGGAGGGCTTCTGTGACAGGGATGCGGGTGGCGCCTGGTGTTTGCCCATCCGACGACCGCTGCTTGGCGGTTTCGGTGTTGCTGGCTGCGGTGCTGAGGCGGGAATTGCTGGTCGGGCTGCGGGTGCTGTGCCATGGGCACTGGGGCTGGGACCCACGAAACCCGCACAGACAGCGAACAGGGCAAACAATCCGCCCGCTGCCAGGATAGCTTTTCTGCCGGAGCCTGGAAAAACACAAACACACACACACACACTACTTGACGAGGAGCCATCTCCCAAATGAACGAGAATCAGTCATGAATAAATGCGAAGGATCGAGTTCCAGGGTATTTTCTGAGAAAAGACGAGGTCTGTCCGAGCACAGGGACAACTCGTTTATTATTCTGAGTATTTAAATTCCTGCAGGAGTCCAGCGTCAGAGATAACAGCACAAACCGGCGCCGAGAATTGATTGAATCCTGGTTCACGGATGAGAAGTCAATCAATCGATGTATCAAGTTGGCGCCAGCGTTCAGAGCCCAGCGCAGTCACCTCAAAGACCTGCGTCAGTGATTGGTTTATACGCCCTACAAATCTGGCCCTTTTCGCCTCACTGTTGTTATCTCGGACGATGGACTCCCGCAGGAGTTCGAAAGCTCAGAATGATATACCAATTGGCCCAGTGATCGAATAGACATCGGTTTTTCTCACAAAAATCTTTTTCTGTAGGCATAAGGCTTAGCAGTGCTGCAACACTCTCCCACTACGTACGTTTACTATGCACTCTTCCTACTCAGTTGGCCAAGTAGCTTTCATGAGTGATTGTTTTACAAGAGCCTCCCCCCAACTCTCTCGACAATTTTGCGAGGCGCAAACATCCCATTTGTTTTCCTGTTAAAGAAAGTAACGATAAAAACAGTGTCAATTTTTCGGAAAGCTTATAGGAAGGAATCCCTAAGGCAGGCAAGGATTTGGGACTCGTTGGGGCCCGATTAAAAAAATGGCCAAATCTCACTGAAGATGAAACTCCGCCCAGGGTCGACCCTCATCAGGACAACGCTTCTGCCCCTACAGCCCTCAAAATTAACCAGTTTTTGGCGAAAAGCGGCAAGACAACGGTATCTCACACTTCCCCTCCCACCACCCCCTTAGTCGCTTGATCTAGTCCTTGGCGGCTTCTTCTGATTCCCGGGAATGAAGAATAACCTAAAGAAAATGCGTTTTCAGAAAATAGAGGAGGTTAGGGAAAACTGGTGGAGTTAATTAACAGCCACATACCAAATTTTATTAGCGTACTTTGAGTACAGCATGCATGTGACCTATCACCTGTAATGTACCGAAATTCACGACAGATTGCTAATCACTCACAAACCCACACTAATTAATGGAACAAGACCTAAAAATGGTACTGAACGATTTTAAGCGAATTGAAAACACGAAAGAACTGGTAAAAGTAACAGTATCTTGCCTAGAAATATCAACTTTTTTCAAATGCGGAAAATTCCAAAAAAACGTCGAAAATCACTCTAAATTAGTAAATTCGAATCAAAGCCGAAAAACAAGGAAATAAGTCAGTAAAAATGGTATAACCTTTAAGGTTTTTTTCAAAATGAAGTTTGCGCTTATGAATAAGTCTAATGAAAATTACGGGCCCTAGCAATGAGTCTACAGTTTGAGTATAGATCCCAACAAGACATCTCATGAGCATTCACTGTTGAGAGACCGATCGCTGATTTAAAAAATTCGAATAAAATTATCGGATGCAATCAAAACCATTAAATTATGAGTAAAAAAGGAAAATTTGTTTTTGGTAAAGTTGGAAGCCGATGAGATTCCGCGTGACATCGATATGCCCGTAAATACTTTACGGTTTTCAGTGTCCCCATTCGAATGCCCATGAAGACAGGTTCTATGCTATGCGTCTATCAAAGCCTTAAAAGAAGACATGTTTGAAATAGTAATTTATGGGCATTCTGCTTTATGAGCAGATGGCCATTTGGTCGTATTTGTAGACTCAGACAGATATGAAACTTTAGAATCGGTGTTTGAAAACAAAAAGGTTTCTAAGCAATCTTATCGCTTTCTCGGTATGATAGGACGCGTTATAAATCTCACTATAATCGATAAAACGTCTGTTTTTCTAAAAATATTAACGTGTTTATACACATGCAGCTCAATCTTGACTTAAACGGAATAAAAATTCGGTTTTCAAGTGTACCAAAGTTGCTTTGTGGATACTTGGTCTAGGACAGCCTTTGGTGTAGGAAATTGCCCAAGGTAACGTAGATTACTGCTCAAGTTTGTAAATATGCTAGGTGATATGATCACTTATATGCTGCATAATACACTGAACATTTTGGCACGGATAAGGCGAATACGTAAAATGCTCAACGTTTTGGGTGCGACAAAATTTTTATCTAAATTTCCGTCATGAGATGGCTTACATGTAAGCCATATATCGCAACACTGAAAAGCAAATCGATCTTAATCAAGCAAGCCGAAAAACAGGCAGATGTTGATAAATCTAAACAACAACGACGGGCGAGACACTTATGGTCTACGCAGATGGATGACAGTATATCTTCTTTCTCCTTCAGGTGTGGTCTCCGAAAATGGATGATTAAACTGATGAAACATGATATCCAAAATCCAGATGGTCAATCCAAGGTATGACAGAGCTAATGCGCTTTACCTCTTAAGTCGACATGTTTAAAAGTCCCTTTATCATCTTGGGTATATTTCTGAGTGTACATTTGCAAACGGAATTAAACTTTTCCTAAATAACTATTCTGGACCATAGTTGTGTATTTGCGAGTGCTTCTCCCGTACAGAGAGTTCATACAACCTTCAATGTTTGCGTCTTCAGTTAACTGAAGTTATTTTTATCGTCAACTGGCTGCTTTCCAAAATATTAACGATTTTTGTGAAGCTGCACATACTTATTACGTTTCGTTTTCCAAAGTACCCACAGCGTTGCTAATCCTCCTCGACCCGGGTAAAAATGAAACGCAACTTACCGAGATAAAAGAACATGAACAAGTGACTTTAGGGTGAAGATTGAATTTATAACCTCAGGTGTTTATAACTATAACATGCCTACCTATTTCATTTACGTAGGTATGTTCTAATATTTTTAAAATTGCGGGTAAGTTTAGGAAAAGAGTTACGGTTAAGTGAGGTCTGAGATTGGGGTTAAGTTTGACTGTCGCTTACTGTCTTACCCACTCCCCCAGTATTAGCCAATAACCACAGATTACCTGTTTTCTTAAATTAATTAATTCTTAATTTGCATCTTTCTAACTGCGTGGTCTGTTCCGGCACTTTATCGGAGTAATAAAACATGACAAAAGTGTGAGGTTTCTCAATGTCTTCCCAAAATTCCGTTGAATGCCATTTCGAACGACCTCACTCATCAAAGTCGAATTAACATCCTTGCAGTATTGCAGGAATTCCTGTGCTCCATTTTCTCAGTGGGGCTACATACTGCCTACTCGTCGAATGTGGTGCCCCTAGACTTAACCAAGATCATAATTAGGGATAGTACAATCTTATTGTAAGAAGCTGTCAGTAGAGTGCTTACGAAACTCGGTCAGATGCTGAAGGCAAGATAGAGAAAGCAGTTGAATTTGAATACGGCGACAACGAAGATCACAGCGGTGAACGTCCAGGAAGAGGTCCAGTAGGACAGGAACGGCTCCAGACATGCTTGCCCGTGCAATATTGCGTTCTGCAGGGGTGAGAACGAAGAGGCATGAAGAAACTGTCATGACAAAACAACCTTCCCGTGTTTTTCGCGGGCTGACGTGAATAACTGAACTGACAGAAACTCGAACGAACAGTGATCAATCCTATGAATAGCTTCTTAACGGAAAGACTAGCCCGGTGATAGGACAATGCACTTTTTGCCCTACACTTTGGTGCACAAGCCGGTGATATTTCAGAAACTTCAAGATGTTGGCGTTCGAATCTACATCTCTTGGGCCACCGGCAAAAACACCACTCGGTCAATGAAAGGGCTTTTTAATTTTTATGCATTCTTCTTATCGATTTCCAATGCCCTTATAAATTCAAATATATTTTATAGAAAAAGTGAGCAAAAATATCCTTCCTTGGACTAATTTGATAGGCAAACACGTCTTCCGTAAATGCTTTACTCTAGAAAAGGCTAGATTCCGATTTTTTAAAATGTAATTATGAGATTTTTAAACCGTCTAATATCCATTCAAATCGCATCGTATCTGTGCACTTATTAATACCTGTCATGAAGTATGCAACGTAGTTCACATATGCTATAAAATTTTATGATTAAAACACGGCATTATCCCAATGGCATAGAAGGTGTGTTAGTCTTTACACGGAAAGTATACAGCTTGTTGACTTAACATTCTATGGGTAACTATGACGGCAGATCGAGGTCACAAATTTATTTGGAAATTGGAAAACTGTCTTAAAACCCAAATATACCCGTATTTTGAGCAGAAACGTTGAAGAGGGCGTAATTTTTACCACATAGGTACAAGAAAAATATTTTTTCTCGCGTTTTCTAGAAAATATAGTTGAATGCACAAAGACCTTGTAAAATCAATAGAGAAATGCAAACTTTTTAAGTAGTCATGATTTTTCTCGAGTCCGATTTGTTCACGTTGCTGGAAAGACGTGAATTCCAAAGCCGGCATCTTGACCTGTCGAAAATATCTCAGGATTATGCTGCCAGATAAGAAATATGATAATCCAGCTTAAGTTACCATCCCTAATCGAAATCGAACAACAGAATTCCGATTAACAGTTCACTGATTGTATACGGAAAGCGTTTCGACACACGCAAGCATAGAAATGCATACACGCATTTTTGATTGGTTTTATCGATAAGTGGCTAATGCGGAGATGGGGGGGGGGGGGGGGGGCGGTGAGAGGGAGGGGCGAGAAGGTAACTCACTCCATTTCATCAAAGAAAGCAGGGTGGAGAGAAAGAGTTGAATAATCTGTGCATTGTGCTTCACGCCTGTTGCCACCGGCACTGGCGCCGAGGGCTGCGAGGTCCTTGTGGAGGCTTCCTGTCCAGGCGATACCTGCTGCTGCGAGGAGCCAAGAGGCGTCATCTGCTGGCGGTGAGTGACCACAGTGGCCGAGACCACATTTGCGATGGCCTTGATGGCTGCACTGCTGGAGACCATAATGTCACAGGCCTTGCTCGCCGTCTCCTCCAGAGATAGGCTGGCGAGGTTGAGGACACACAGGCGCTCACCGCTGTCCAGCTGTTGTAACTTTGGTGAGGATGCAGAAGACGCAAGCTCTCCCGACTGCTGCTGCTGCTGCTGCTGTTGAACCTGCTGAGCTGGTCCTCCAATCAAATCAGGCTGGACCGCTCCGGCGACCGTGGAAGCCGCAGCATTGTTCGTAGCTGCGACGAGGACGGCGCTGTTGCCTGCGGCGTTAGCAGGCTTAACAAAATCACTATCAGTCGAGATGGCTTGAAGGGAATCGGTATTGATCACCTGGCGGATGTGAGGAAGACCGGCTGTCAGAGACACGGCCTTCACCAGCAGACTGATGAGGCCGGACTTGCAGAGGCTGACAGCGTTGGAACGACAAGGGCGTCGGGTATAGAAGTGGATGGTTTCCAGGAGGATGCGAATGTTGTTGGTGAGACTGGTGGGCAGTGGGGGCAGGTAGTTGACCCGGGGTCCGCTGCCACTCTGCCTCTTGGCCGATCGACCGGCAGAAGCTGCTGTGCTACCACTGGCAGCTCGAGCAATGAAGGCACCTCGGAATTTGCTGGCAGAAGGTTGATGCGCCACGAAAGCCTGCAGCAGGGCAATCTGAATGCAGCAAGACATTCAAATGACCTCGACTGTGAACCAATAGTTTGACTGTCGTATTCCGACGATATCCACCACCCTGCTCCACAGCATGGTGGTGCAGGGACGGTGACTTGCGCGTGAATTAGTTTTAAGTGATAGTAAACTTGCGCTACAGCTACCGCACTCTCCTCCCCAATCTGAGCCCGGTGTCATGACAGAGTCAAGAAGACCGGAGACGGGAGAGGACGCAAGTGGCTGCACTGTGAAGAGGAAGAGTAAGACTAGGTTATGTAAGCCACCTGGGTTTTATATACATGGCTAACAACGAAATGTGTTTAAGAAGGCCTGATTTTTTTACTGTTTTCTAGCTACGGGAAGTAACCCTCTCTGTGTTAACAAGTAAATTCATATAACGACATACACAGAGTTGTTTCATTCTGAAATTTGTGATTTAAATACCTTTTACTTATTGGTATAGGCTTAGGGGAATAAATCGTGCGCAAATTCATTTCTTTTTACGATTTCTTGGGCCAGAACTCAGAGAATAAAGTATAGGTCAGTGTGTAATACCCGACCGTACTACCTGCCGACATAACCCTAAGTCTATCCACTGTACGCGTTGGAGTTAGCATTCGTCGCAAGGATAACAGGGTCAGACAATATTTAGGTTGGCGGCAAGAGGACCGAAGTATCGGGTCAAATGGTGCCTTTATAAGCGGCGACTATTAGGGCATGGTGGTATTTTCAAGACACCTCCGTTTTACTTTGATAAGGAAAGATCACACAGAGTGGGCCTCATTCTTACTTCCATCAAAGGTCCGAATAAAAGTGGGTCAGGTCAGCTAGGAATGATATCGCGCATAAAGGTCGGCACGGGGTAAAGCCACCGCAGCTCGCAACTAACTAACAAACTAATGCGCAACCCTACTTACCCGGCAACTAATGCTAACCCTAACTAAAAGACTGGCTAGGGTTAGGGTAAGGTTGGCGTTCTCCTTTTCTTCATTTAGCCCCATCCATAAAAATCCTATTATCACCGGTCCCATAGTACTCGCTGACCTATTTTTTGTTCCCTGAGTTGGGTCACGTATTACGTTCTTGCCCTTTCTTGCACACGGTTCTTTGCTTTTTCGAGGTTAGGCCCCATCCGCAAATTCGCTTTTACTACCATTCCGGGTTTACACGATCCTAGGGGAGGAGGGCTTACATAATCTTCCGTTGCCCGTATTTGATACTGACCCAGCATGGTGGTGTCTCTGAGGATGGGTTCGAGTCGAAATCAGACTTGCGCGTGAATTAGTTTTAAGTGATAGTAAACTTGCGCTACAGCTACCGCACTCTCTCCTCCCCAATCTGAGCCCGGTGTCATGACAGAGTCAAGAAGACCGGAGACGGGAGAGGACGCAAGTGGCTGCACTGTGAAGCGGAAGAGTAAGACTAGGTTATGAAAGCCACCTGGGTTTAATATACATAGCTAACAACGAAATGTGTTTAAGAAGGCCTGATCTTTTTACTGTTTTCTAGCTACGGGAAGTAACCCTCTCTGTGTTAACAACTAAATTCATATAACGACATACACAGAGGTGTTTCCTTCTGAAATTCGTGATTTAAATACCTTTTATTTATTGGTATAGGGCACTAGAGGGCAGTCGTCATCGCTGTAGGGGGAGCTGTTAATTGCCGTAGGCGTGTAGTAGCATAGCGACGGCATCCTGTAAATACTGCAACTCCCTGTGTACGAATTGCTCGTATCTGTTACGGTATTGATGATGGGTTCGAGTCGGAATCCGAAACGTTAGGCGAATAAAGCCCGTATCCCAGCGATCGCATCTACGTCTTCTTCTCAATAACCTACCGTTGCCATCAGGAGTATCGACACACTTCTGTCTATAAACGGGCTCATAATTTGTATATGAGGAAAACCGCTCACATCCATTTCACTGCAGAGTGGAATGGGAGCGACAGAGGTCTGGGCGCGGTCACGTAACGATAAGCAATCAAGAATTCTGTGACTTACCGACAGATGCAAGGGAGAATCACGTTGCTAGTTAATTTGCTAGTTCAGGAAAGGTCAACCGTAATTCTGATTCAATTTTTTAAAAAAAAGACGGAAGAAGGACTGTACTATCAACGATCAGGCAGCCTTATCCAAAGACAGTTCAGTAACGGCAAGATGCCAGTCTTTGAACGAGGTAGTTTTCTACCATCTGAAAAAACAACACTCCATAAAGAAGATTTTAATGTTGAGGTTTTTTAAGAACAGGAAATGTTCACTCATAATACACCACACCCCCTATACAAGATATTCCATATCCATTGCTAACTTTTATGAGCACCATTCGACATCTCGCTCATAATTTAGGGAAAGCTGTGATTTTCCTTCGAAAGAATTTATGTAGCATGTAGTTTGGAAATCCGGAATGCAAGTGTAACGACAGGTCAGAATCAAAATTATTCGGTAACTTAGACAGTTTTTTTGAAACTGAAAGCTAACTTTTATTCAAGTATTACATTTGAATAAGGCTTAATTTGCAACAACATGACTGCAAGAAAGACTATCTTTATGCCTGTTTTCTATAAAATATATTTAAATTCAGTCAGTCAGCTTACTGTATCAGAAATGGTGTAGATTACATGGTTTACTGTAGGCTAGGATGGTAACTTGACCCTACTGTGATTAAACTCACGACTCCTGGCGGGACCTCGAAGCGCAGGCTGTACTAAAGTCTTCCCTTTGCTGTCATGAGTTCGAAACCCACAGAGGCTGCCGAGTTTTTAACACGAAACGCGTGCCTATTACCCAGCCGTACAACAATTATCCATTCAAAATTAAATGTGTTATAGCTTTTCCGTGAGGGAATTAGGATCTAGAATAATGCTTTGATCTGAGTAGACGTGCCAAAGCACTTGAGGTTCACAGCTAAGGACATGAATCCGTCATCTGGCTAAGTTCTGTGTGGGGACACGAATTGCGCAAAGGCCAGCAATATCAGTTTGACCGAGGACGTAATGACCAGCGCCCCCAGATTCTGTTCCAAAAGCGTCAGTCTACACTGGTAAGGCCTCCTTAACTGTCTCGCACATATTTTCATACGGTGGAAAATTTAGAGGAGGCTGGAAAAAAATGATAATCAACGACATTTAAGCCAGCGAAAAATTTTTCCATCGAAATAAAGTACATTTTCAAACAAAGATGCCGTAGAAGTTACCTGATTTCGAAGGAGCCCAAGAGTCACGGCGAGGCACTGGTTAAGACGAGCACGAAAGGCGAATTTTCGGTCACAGAGCGCCAATTTGCAGAGCACCTGCATGTTACAATGATATCATCAAGAACGACAAGAGAAAACAGAGTTACCTACCACAGCCAATGTCTCAAAGAAGCACCAGTTTAACGTCTGAAAATTTTCCTTTCAAAAACCTACCCTGGAATGCGATATGTAATAGGTGCGAAATAAATGCCATTCTAAAAGAATCCGCGGATTTATATTTATGCTCTTAGCTTCTGTAGTCAACAAAGACGTCCCGAAACTTGTGCTACCTTAGTTCAGTTCAGTTCAGTTCTTTAATTGTAAACGCTCAACGACCTCGAGTTCTTATTCATCCGCAAAGGTAAAGAGAGAGCACTGGCTCGCAAAATTGGTTGCCGTGTTTAGTCACTATAGAAGACGAAATTTCAAGGGAACGACTTCTAATTTCCATTCGTAGAGCCTTCAGCTGGCCACCAGTGGCTCGGATAAGGCGGCTGCTCGCATGGAGCGAGAACTGGTGCATGAAATGCAAGTTCAACTAGTATGTAACCATGCAAATAATATCTGGAAGACGCAGTACAAACGCACCGTAACGACTGTATCTCTTGAAAGATCAACCACTTCAAAACCATAAATGTGCAAGAGGCAAGGTCGCAACGCTGGCAATATCAACTATGAGCGCGAAACGAACATTTATACATTTAAATGCGGGTATCTTCGGTAAGGTACATGGAACGTCTGTGTGGCCGCACGTGGAATATGCAGTACAGGTTTGGTGGCGGTTGTTTCGGAAAGACCGAAGTATTTTTGGCAGTGTTCAATGACGTGCTAGAAATGTTGACCTTGGCCCTCGAAAATTGAAAATTAGAGCAGCATCTCACTGCCTGGAATCGCTCTTTCCTCCCATATAGACAGAACCGATGGGACCTTACAGCACCATTTATTTTGTTAGGGGAATTGATCTGGATGTGACTGGGAAAACATTTCGGAAGTAAAAGTGACGAAGAAGCTCAGACGACACGACTGACAACTTGACATGAAACTGTGCCATACCATTTAGCTCTCCTCTTTTTTCGCAGCGTTTTTTGTCGGTGAAATTCTTTACCGACATATGTTGTGCAAATCCCCACCATAAGTGTGTTCAACAGGCGTCTGAATAAGCGCCCATTATAGCTTAACAAGAAACCCCCAAACCTAAGCCCATGAGTTATTGAGATAACGCTAAACATACTACTACCTTAAGTTCATTAGACAACTCCGTTTGCTGAAAATTCCATGGTGCAAATGCAGGGACTATTGGTTTTATGCACTTGCACGTTAAAACTGCCTGTAAAATTTTGCAACTTTAGCAGAGCTGTCATTTACTCCAAGCACACTGATTGATCCACTGGTTGATATTCCAGAAAAAGGGTCTGTTCGACGCAAAAGTTCATATTAAATCTAAATTGCACTTCAAGGACCAATGCTGGAGTGCTGTCCTGTCTTATAGTTACACCTATGGATATCAATAAATAAACTAATAGCGCAGAAAGGACAGTATAGGCTGGAATTAGCGATTCTTAATTGTTTGTATAATCTTGCAAAAGCTTGAAAATAATGCCCTCGAACCCAGATGATCACCGGGTCGGTTTCTCTAGGAGTTGAATATTCTGCCGGCTGTAACTGACGATTTTAGATGATGTGTTTACCAAATTGGTCGTACCGCAGGACGGAATAAAAGCTTTCTGCTTTGAGATAGGGTATAACTGCCTGAATAGCTAAAAATTGTCATTCAGTCTCCTTTATTTTTGTAAATACTACTTTCAACTATGCAGACAGGGGTTAGAGAGTTGTATTTTAATAGAAGAAAGAACTGGCATAGAAAGGTGCCCAAAGGATGCTGCATCGGCAGCAGAGGGTTTGGAAAAGACAAAAAAATGTAATGTCCAGATTCATCAGGAAAAGTGTATGGCGTAAAGTCGAAAGCCAACGGTACAGTGTGTGAAGTATCAGAAATAATAAACATTCTCCAGTTTTTGCCTCAAAACAGCCTCCTATACTTGAAAAATAATTTCTAAGACTAAAGGCCAACCTTGTGAATCTTTATCATAAGCTCCTCATTTGAAACAAGCTCTTGAGATTCAGCACGAAGGGCTTGAAATAACGCACGCGTAGCCCCTGTTTGCACCAGCAGAAGAACACGCTTACATGAATCTAAAAATCGACAAAAAACTCATTCATTTTTTAGTTTTCGAAGGTTATTGTTAAAGTAGCTTTCGAAAAAGCGAACATCTGCTCAAAACTCTACATGAAGAGGCAATGCTACATTAAATAAAATAAACTTGGCGTAAATTTATGTATCAAATAGTGAGATTTAATTATTGCGTAGTAGAGTATCAAAGTGCATGTAATAGGTGAAGGAAAAAAATATACATGTTTGGGCCAAATTATTCATCTAATGTCTTATAGTTTGGCAAATGGATAACGCAGCACATTTTGAATGTTTTCCCGGGGGCTTAAATGCAAAACTAGCTACTTTTTTCAAATACATAACACCATTGTGCTAATTAATGGCTAAAAGCATTAATCATACAGTTATAAATATCATGAATACAGTTTTCTGCTAAAAGCACAGAATAAGGATAACGTCTCAGGCCGTGTATGTTCTCTGCGAAGTCTATGCAATATACCAATCACCAACAAATCCGTGTCTACCGCTCATTTAACAGGTTAAATCTCTTCTATGGTTGCGAACGTTTCTCTAAGCAGATTGGGGGTAGGAGAAAATTGGAGATTTTCGACCAGCGTTGACTGAGACTAAAGATTCAAGTTAATTCCCCTGAATGCCTCGAACGAAACATTTCGAATTATTATGGAAATATAGTTAAGATAATTTAGGTCACTAAGTAACGAGAGCTGAGGGCATTATAGCAAGTTTTTCATCGTTAACCAGAATAGTGCAATATAATATGGCAAAGCTGACAACGTTCTCTAAGTGGAGACAATGAAGGGAGAAAAAACCAAATATCGTTGGACATAGTATTTCAAGGAATAAAAGCATTTTATGGCCTCTCAGTATTCGGCCTTTCCCTTGTGTAGCAGAATATGCCTTTTACTCTCTTTACTAAGCTGACACAAAAGATTAACATCGCCAATTTAATAAGTGATAACTAAAACCCATATGTTCATAGCCATGCCAAGTAGACGTAGTGTACTGAGATACGAAATCAAAATTTAAACTCCTTTTAATTAGAAAGATGGTTATGTTCTGCAAATTTGTTTCTTAAGAGTATTTATCGTCAATGACTAAAGAACCGAAATATTGTTTAAAATGGCAGTGCACAGTGCAATTCTCAATTTTGGTGATATAAAGTTAACTTTTACCAAGGTTTCCCCAACAAAGGCATTCGGTAAACTACAATGAGGATTTAATTTTTTAATTGTTTAAAATAATGATGACATCAATAAAAGAGGCAAAATCTTAAAGGAAAATTCATTTTTTGAGTCAATTTCTTTCATAAAAAAATTAATACGTATATATTCTACCCAGTACAAAAATTGCATTTATTCAAAAATATTTGTTGCTAACTCGAAAATACTCACTCGGACCAGCACACAATTTTTGTAAGATTTGAACAATTGAAGCCCTGATATCATGGTGCACATATAACTGCAAACAAATAGGCATCAAAACTGCCAGATACCGTCAAAATGTAAAGTAAGTCATGAACAAATCCTTCAGAGAAACAAAACCAATCCTTGAATGTCTCTAAAAGAAGTAAAACAGATGTCTTTATACCTCTCTGTGAGAATGAAGCAATCAGTCGTTGAAGCAACACAACTATTTTTTCACACTTCTCCTCCTTCGCCGGTGAAGGTAATATCGAGTCGCAGTCTTTACAAAATTCAAAAAGATCGCTCATAAGCGATTGTATCGCTAATGTCTGCTCCATTTTTGCTTACATTTTCCAATTTATATCACATAAGAAACTTTGAGGATCACCCTACTAGCCACTGGTCACTGTAAGCATACGCCAGGAGCAGGCTTAGCTGAATTAGTTACATAGTTGAAGAACGCGGGAACAGTTACGCTAACAATTGTCAATGACCTAAACGATTGCGGTTCGGAGTCCAAGGAAGAGAGACATGTTCAGCTGAGTTCAGTGTATTTGTGAAAATAGGCTTACGCCTTTGAACTCCCTAAACTGTGTGAGATTACAGACTGTAACAAACTAACTGTTTGTCTCTTACTCGTGTGAAATTCGGTGGGCAAAAATCCCTTTAATTTTATTCACTGAGATCCGTTTCTCTCAGTGATAGGATGGGATTTTGAATATCGAAAATATCTAAATGGAACCACCCCGTATTCTTTAAGCAACCAGACCGCGAACGCATCCACAAAATAATCTTGAATGACAGGCGAAAGTTTGGAGTATTCGACCTACAAAGAATTTCCATGGAATGCTGCAGAAATTACAAGGGAATCGACCATAAAGTGCACAAAAATGAATGTTCAAGTTAGGCTTCGGAATTTAGTAAGCAGCAGGAAATTAAACGATTTAATAAAGCAGGTTAACATAAATATTAGTTGATAAACCAAAATGATTATATTTACAAGTAAGCAGTTATGGAAGCAGTATTATGGAAAACCCTACTCTAGTGTACTGCAAGGAGAAAAGTTAAAATCGTAGAATGGAACATAATTTTCATTTTTTAGCAAGGATGAAGAGGGGTAAACAAGTTTATATGCTCAGCTTGGACACAGACCTAAATTTCGTCACCAACCGTGTATTTCTGTCGTAATTATTTTGTAAATATCCCATAATTTGACGTCAAATCCCATTTACCCGAGATCGTTGAGTTCGAAATATCAGCTAATCGTGTCTGCTCACGCTAAAACCGAAATTATTTTAGTCAAAATAATTCCTCGAACTTGCTTTCAGATTGCTATGCGTATTTTTTGGCGGCGAGAGCATATATTTTCTTAGTTAATGATTCTTGAATTCTGATCGTGGCAATTATATAGTGTGTTTATCGAAGTGTGATAAAATGGAGAAAACCGGGAACGCAACATTGACACTGATGTAGTCCAACATTCTACCAGACCTCGAAAGAACTTCTTTATACTTCTTTATTATTTTTGCTGCTGCTTAGAGTATTCAAGGGGCTACTGAAATGCAAGGACGCCTGGCTTTTAATGATTAACAGTCAAGCGTATATTACTTCAGATTCTCAACCATCTTTCAATCTGAGGCGGAAAACCATATCTCGGAAGCAAGGCTATACTGCATCTTCTCCTCAATAACAGGGTATCTCTTCTTTATGAAGAGAAGATAGTTCGGACACTTCTGAACACGAGGCCAATCTTCGACACTGTTCGAACAACTTGACTCCTATGGTGTTATTATAAATGCTGCTAATTTTGAGTTTGTGGTCCCCAGCCTTGTCTTTTTGGGTCACGTAGTGGACTATGACGGCATACAGTAGGTTCTTGAAAAGTTTTCTACCATTGTAAACTTTCCAGTCCCTACCGCGATAACCAAAATACTCAGCTTTTAGGCATGGTGAATTACTACCATCGTTTTTTCGCTACGGTGACGCCATCCCTCAGCTATCCTTTATCTTTCAGCCCCTTACCTCGCTCAAATAAGACGCTGGTGATGACCATGGAGTCTGTAAATTCCTACACTGACGTCAATGCCACTCTTGCGAAGACAACCCTCCATGCCCACTCTCAATCAGTTGCTCACGTAATCTTCATTACCGATGCTTCCAGAACTGCCGTTGGTGCATCCCTCCGGCAAACTATTGGCAATATTCTACAGCCTCTGGCTTTCATGTTGAAGAAGTTTAGCCCAGCAGTGACACTACAGTGTTTTCAGCCGAGAATTTGTTGACATCTACTTAGCTATATGACATTTCCAACACCTTCCTGAAGGTCACGAATTCGTAGTACTTAAAGGTCACAAGTTTCTTGTCTTTGCTTTACGGGCCAATTCTGTTAGATAATCTGCTCGCGAGATTCGTCACCTTGACTTCATCTGTCGGATTCCTGTAAAATCCCACATTCCCATGGTAAGTGCAACGTGGTTGCTGATGCACTTTCACGCATCAAGATGAACTGCATCATGACGCACTCCATCGACTTCATGCTCATAGCTGAAGCTCAATAATCTGATCATGCCGCCAGAACGACATTATTCAAAATCTTTATCTGAATCTGACCCAAAATACAGGTAACGTAAATACGCTGCCTTCTCTTAGATCTACTAAGCGTGTACAATTGAAATCCTCTATAAATACCATAGGTCCAATTATTCCCACGAATAATTGCTTGATCCGCACACCGGGTACCAATGAACTTCCTATTTTTTACCCTGCCGATGGTCCTTATAGTCATTGTCCCCAAACATTTGCACTCCCAACTAGTCTAGGCTTCCCTCCATCTAACACCAGTAGTTCTCGTGTGACTCACCCCAATTCCTTTAAACTCCATAGGTAGGACCGGGTTCCCACCCACTAATCCTTATAGCTGCTTCGCCCCACCCCAATAATCTCTATCTTCGTTTCTAGCCTGCTTCTTGCTTACCCACCTCGTTTTAACTTTCCTTGTATTGGAGCTGTCTCTTGCCTTTTGTTGTTGACTCTCCATGCGCAAATGGTTCTGGCACAATTGGCGGATTACTCTCCAAACAGCAATAACCTTCAACTAATTACCCACCTCCAAAATGTTTTTCCTAGATTACGATAACCTTAGGTTTGGCTACTCGAACTACAATGGAGATGTCATAATGCTTAATGCTAGGTTTACGCTATAAATAAGATTGGTTCAACTTTTGAATGCCATTCCTTTCAAGTTGACGCCCTTGATGTTTTACGATGTAGCTGAATCTTGAACAGATTATCCTTAATTTCCGATTGCTTGCTTATCATAGCAGAGTATGACCTCTACCCATCAAGACCGCATTATTAAGCGTGGTGACTGTCTTTGCTGTAACAACCAAAAGCTTCATCGCTAAGCTTCCCGTTCGATCTTGTTGCTCCACGTCATTCTCTAGCAGTACTGCTTCGCATCTGTTAGCCTGTCACCCCGACAAGGGCAATTCTCGGATGCATGTATAATCCAGCTAATTAATCACCCGATGATGATGTTAAACTTTGTGAAATTTTGTAAATGGTTACGGAGTTTAATTTTAACATTAAAATAATCACTGAAGATTTTAATTTCCCAGAATTTGACTGGATGTCAAACTGCTTTCCACCCAGATTCCAGCCTTTACTAGATGCCATTAAATGTTCTATTTTGTCTCAGCTGATCTGCTCTCTAACTAGGGACAATCATATTTAAGACCTGATTTTTCCAAACGAAAAACATGCAAGCTTCGTTAATTTTTAAGAAAAGCTTCCTCAAAGTGGGCCTTCGTTAATTCACTGTGCCTTCCCGCTGGCTCTTCGAAAAAGGTTAGCTCCGGTCGAACCTATCATGCTTTACACCTCGCATATATTAGGCAATTATCAATTTTTGACTCATTGGACTGACAGCATATCCTTCATGAATAACGTAGACAGTCATCTGTGACTTCATGTCAGTTGTTTGAAAAATCCTGCAA
Source organism: Schistocephalus solidus (assembly GCA_017591395.1). NCBI lineage: Eukaryota > Metazoa > Platyhelminthes > Cestoda > Diphyllobothriidea > Diphyllobothriidae > Schistocephalus > Schistocephalus solidus. The sequence goes on along the minus strand of WEDG01003799.1, from coordinate 76,603 downwards.
TTTGTGCAGAGCTAAAATTGCCATGCCCTACGCGTCGGAATCACCGTTTCCGCCGTTCTTTTTGCCAAACTAAAGAAATCGACGAGGCCAAATGAAAGATCATTGTACTGGTTCGTTATCTGTGCATCTATGGACCGCAGTGATGGTCAAATTTGCCTCTAAGATTTGTCTTGCACGTAACAGACAGAGGGATTCTTGTGCACTCAGCAAGCTTTACTCTGCAAAATCTGATGGTGAACAGTTCCATTGTCGGGTCCTCCTCTAATAGGGTTATGAAATTCTCCACTTCTAAACGAAGATGAAAACTTCGTTCTCGAACACTCTGACAAGGAAGAATTGTTTAGTGCTTTCTTTGCAAAACATCTTACGATGGAATATGAACTGGTTCCATCATTTCAGCCGTACTCATTCAATGTTATCAGTTCCATTGATTTCTACTTAGAATTAATTCGTAAGCATTAAATTCGTCAAAATTCTCGCTCTCTTCGGGGACTCATGGTGTTCCAAACTCAGTTATTAAAGGAGTGCCGAGCTTCTCCCGATTGTTTATTCATATAATCTCAGTTTATATTTTAAACCGATTCTTTCCTGACTCATGGAAGATATCTATCGTTCTTCCTGTCTTCAAGTCGGGATCTCGTTCACACTAAAATAATTATCAAGGTGTTCACAAACCCCGGCTCTAGCAAAAATTCTTGAAAAAATTTATTTTTAATCAAATTTTCGACTTTTGCCTAGAAAATAAGCTCTTAAATGACGCGTAATATGGTTTTCTACCTGGGAGATCATGCGAAGTCTGTGACTTAGGTTTTCTTCACCTCATCACTTCCCTTCGTAATGAGCAGCAGTCAGTGATTGTGATCTACTTTGACCTGAGCAAAGCCTTTACCAAGGTACCCCACAGACGTCTTCTGGGGAAACTGGAAGCCCTCGGCATCCGGCCTCCTCTCATTGACTTCATGGGTTCCTACTTGTTTAACCGCAGCCAGAAGGTCTTAGTAAGTAAAAGCTACTGGATGCCTCAGCCAAACACGAGTGGCGTTTTTCAAGACACGGTGCTAGGTCACTTCCCCTTCATACTGTACAGAAATTAAATTTCAACAGTACTAAAAAATTCACAAAATCTTCGTTCACGCTGATGATCTGAAGTGCACTTACTCATTTTCTATGGATACGGCCAGTATTTGCGTTGATCAAATTAACGTTCATCTTCTTATGGTCTCACGTTGGAGCTCTAGTTGCAGATGGAATTTTTTCCATCTAATTGTAGTTTCATGTGTTTTGGCCCCGCCAAGCTTACTGGATCCGTAGTCTTTCAAAATAGTCCACTTCTAGAACGTTCAACCATAAGGGACTTAAATCTTAGTTACAAGAACAAGCTAGCATTATCGCCTCATGCAGATTGAATTTCTGCAAAGGCTGCACATCTTTGTGGTTTTATATAACATGATTTTTTTCTGGCAATAAAGTTAAGCCCGTAACGCATGTTTGTTTTACTCATACTAGAATACTGCTGTCCCCTCTTTGGCCTGGTGAATGCCGCTATACGCAGTTAGATTGATAGTGTTCGGAGAGTTTTAACTTGAAGGCCATTTTCTCGTTCTGGATCCAGTTTCTCTTATACGGACAGAGGCCATTTAGCGAACATTCAATTTCTGTGGGTGAGAAGACTCGAACCCGGTCTCTGCTTCCTGTTTCGCGTTAACTCTAGCCCAAATCTTGCACGAATTAGCGCTCTCACTCCGTTAGATCGACCTCATTCCACTATTAATTCCTCCATGATCATTTAATCACCCCTTAGCTCCACAACTATCCATTCTATTTTTTTAATCTCCAACTATGCATTCGTCTGGAATAGTCTTTCACTCGATATTAGGTTGTCGTCTACATTAGAAGTTTTTGAAACCAAATTACGCAAAAATTTAACTTCAGAAAAAATAAAGTCCTTATTGTCCATCTCCTTCCCAAAATCGACACTTTTAAATTTTGAAAAGAGTCCTTTTGGTATTTGAGGTGGTTCCCTTGATATTACATTGGTCACTTAATATGTTTACAGCATACTCTGCGGAGTCTAGCTTCGCAGCCGTTTTTCGTCTTTTCAACCATCATTGCCTACTTTTGTAAACCTTGATGCATTTCTCCACTTCTGCAACCCTGACGATAATCTCTGTGGTCTCTGTTGATGATCGTGGTAGATTTCTGATGTTTTCTCTCCCTGTCGGTGGACGTTGCAGCCAGCAAGGTTGCATCTCGGTGATGATCTCGTGACCTCTAACGTACCCTCTTCGTTTCGACCCTGTTGTCTATGATGAACTTATGTTGTTTCACTTCCCTGATGGTTATAAACAGTAGCTCTGGGTGTAACAGGATCTCTCCATGACAAGGAGCGTTCCGAACCCTCACATGTTGTCTTCAACATCACGGTCCTATCTCATTGCCTCGTACCAATCCTTACAAATCTAGATGCTAATTTTTAAGGAAACAGTTTTTCGCCTAGTGTTTTTAAATTGATGCTCGCTGATCTGTGCCTCCGATTCTGTCCGTAGGATTTTTTCTGTGCTTCTTAACTAGTTCACCATATAATCAAAATATTCTTGACTATTTTTAAAATTTCGAATCGATGGGAATCGGGTATGCCTACCATACAACTCATTTCTGTTGTTTCATATGGTTGTTCACAAAGAGCAGCAAGTATCCACTTTGTATTTTTTTATACCACGGTACTAAGTTAGTAATTAAGGGGCACTCTGGGTCTTAAATATACGATTTATTTATTTATCACCAGATTTCGCCGCGACGACTCCTCCTTACTTGTTACGGATGTTCCCTCTTCCCACTGGAGCTGATACCAATACTTATGACTTTTCGACCGGACACGAACGTCCCTTTGTCCCAGCGTCTTTGGGCTGACAGGTCTTCAAAGTCCGTCTAAGCCTATCCCATTATGGAGTTCGGGCCAAAGTGAAAACTCCTCACTGACTGATTCTTCTGGCCCAACATCAACCGGGATGTGGGCCTTTGAACACGCTCTTGTGTCCCCTATCAATGGTCCGAAATTCATCGGCATACCGCTTCCCCGGTGGGCGCCTTGGCCAATCCAGATCCGTGTTTCAGTCATGTCCAAATTTATTTGGTAGGTCCTCTTCCACCATCTAACGGTTCTACGACCTAGCTGCCTTAGGTTGATCGTTTTACTCGGTGTCCGGTTGCTGTGCCACTCCGGACATCAGTGCTGAGCCAGATGCGGAGGCATTTCTGACGCACTGTGTATCCAATTTCGATGTTCCTGCGGTTGTCACGACCAACCATGGGTCCCAATTAGAATCCACATTGTTTCTTGAGTTCATTTTACTTCTCGGCACCAACTGGATTCAAACAACTGCATGCCGTCCTCACGCAAATGTCCTCATGGAACGTTTCCATCGACAGCTGAAACAACCCTCATGGCCCAGCTAGATATTTCTTAATGGTCCAGTAATCTTTCTCTGTTGATGTTGTCCCTCCGTTCCACTCTCAAGGCGGACATCAGTTGCACTGCAGCCTTTTTTACCTTCGAATGCCCGGTGAGTTAGTGTTCTCTTCAAATGCGCTTATATCTTTTGATCTTAGCCGTTATGTGGAGCGACTAGACAGTGCCATGCGCCATCTTTCGCGCAGCCCACATAAAGTGTTGTTGGCCAATTCCTTCATCCCTGCTGGCCTGGACACGTTCGAAGTCGTCCTGGTCCAATATAACTTTGTCCACCATCCATTTTAACCTCCCTATGATGGGCCAAACAAAGTTGTTCGAAGACCTGACAAGGATTTTTTCATCGATCTTAATGGCAAATCTGACACACTCAACATTGATCGTGTCAAACTAGCATACGTTGAGGACGCTGGAATTACCTCACTCCAACCCAGCGCCTAGCTGCAGAACGTGCCATCACAACCACCCACTGTTGAAAACCCATCTCCTGTTCCCCGCACCAACAATTTTTTTACTGGCTAAGCTAAAAACGCCTTCACTTCGCTTTTCATCTGGGGTAGTTTTAGCAGCTAGATCTGGTGCCTCTGGTGGCATCCCTTTTCTCAGTCGAGAGCCGCAACAGGCATGCTAACCCACAGACGCACCGCCAACGCACAACCAGACCACAGCCTTCACCTGAGCCAAATCATGGTGGCATCCGCAACTGCGGCTATCCTACGCGTGTCAGCCTGCCTGCTTAACCACGCATGGCTTCTTGCGTTCGCGCACCCCCTGACTCAGCCCACCAGACAAACACTTAAATAACACACCGCTGCTGACACACACCCAAACGGACGCATTGTTTCGCCATACAAACAAACAAACATCTCACAGAAACTTGCCGTGCGTACCGACTAACCTGTTTCCTCTCATCCTAGTTACTTATCCTGCTGAAGGAACGAACTTCGTATGTGTGGTTATATTAGACCTCTAATCTTGGACAACACAAGCTATCTAGATCTGTTCCCGCTAATCGTCACGCATGGATAGGTAAAATATGTGACATTCTGGAAGCCGCCTAGAGTAGGCATGACCGCAGCCGTAACAAATAAAATTACAAGTGTGGGGCATCAACACGAATGATTTTATAGAGGTTGATACTATCGGCTGCATCGTATATGCACACGAGCGCTTTAAAACAGATTTTTTCGAGGCAAAATTTATATACAGCTAGGCGCCCTTCCCTACTTATCATCAGAATAACAGACTTTTCAATTCAGTTTGTTTCTGCTGCCCGCCCATTCCTTCCCTAACATCCTTTTCAGTTTGTGCTTTCCATAAAAGAAAACGGTCGTTCGAGTTTTCATTTGTGTTGGGTTTTTTGGATGACTGTGAAATAAATGATGTTGACTTTCCTCTCAACTTTGACCATTAGGTCGACTTATGAGTAATTACCCTGAAGCCTTCTACCCATACTCTTACAGTCAATAATCTCCTCACCCGATATTTATAATAACATGCCTAGCAATTGCTTTTTGGTCACATATGTGGGCATTGATAAATGAAAAGCTAAAATATTTATCAAAAATCGTGGAACGAATAACTACTAGGCTACAGTGACTAATTTCTCTTGATAATTAAGTTGACTGCTGTATTGGACGCCCGCTTATTGAAATCGTGAAATAACCGATGGGGAAATGAATTAAAAATATGAGCAAACAGGGCAAAGTCCCCTAAAAGGGGAATATAAATTCCAATTCTTCGGTATGGTTTGGCAAAAAGATATTAAATAAATGTGCCTATTGAGGTGTTTACGAAAAAACGCTGCCACTTGCGGGATGACAATAGGTGTGATCAAAATTGTGAGTTTACAAAATTTTTAACGTTCCTCGGGGAAGGTAGGTTGCAAAAGTTTGGTCACACACCCAAAGGGTGGTTTATTGAACCATAAAATTCCTTGGTTAAGAGAATAGAAACATTAACCAGTGGCGAGGCAGGGAAATACACAACGGATGACAGTAGTTCGTTTAGGATGCAACGATAAAAGTCGCGATGATACTTTCTGAAGAGAAAAATATCAGTTAATATACCAACCGATCATCTATATGGAGAGTTGTTACATCACCTTAAAGTTCCTAACTAAACCAAAGCGGATCCATTTGCATAGATCAATAAATGTTTTCGTTCAACCAATGGGCAGTTCGACCTAGAAAACCCCTTCTAAGCTAGATTGTGACGTAGAACCCCATGGATGTGTGCAGAAAACAATTGAACCGTTAAGGTTTTTGTAAACAAGGTCTGTCCCTAACGAACTGTCTACCACCAAAATAATCCATTAAATAATGATAAATTGTTTCTTAGTATGCTTTCACGGGCACCTTTTCATACACAGGCGTCTGTGTTTTGTCAAAGCTTAGCTCAAAACTTGAGAATACATCAGATACTATGCCACACTAAGTGCTCTTTGGTTTTTCAATGCACATGGTCCCCGAAACTATCGTTGTCGTTCATACAAATATGCTGGTAACTGAAAGCGTTACCGCCTGCTACCATTGTTCAATTCCCGGTCTCCTGGAAAAGTCCCGACATCATACTTCAAGTCTTCATTCTCAATGAATGCCCGGTTCAGATCTTCTGCAAAAATACCATTTTGTTTGGTTTCCTTCCAATTGCGTCTGTCACTAGCTTTATTGACTTCTTTCGAGTTAACATTTATGCCCCTCCGCTCCATAAAACATCAAAGGTTCTTTTTGTCCGTTTCTGCATTTACAGCCTTTTCTTGGCTGGCCACAATACCAAGTGACAAAATAGCACCTATTATAGGTTTCTAACATTCATCGGCAGCGCTTCTTCATCCTTCATCAAACAGTTAAGTTACTTGCACAAAGAAACCTGACTCTACTCCTCTTTCTCTACATAAAGGAGAGTGAAATCGGAGGTTATGCTTCATCAAGCATCGAGCGACTGTCACAGCATTTTATCGAACCACCCGATTTCGTTGAAAATTTCACCCAAAGTCTACCTATTTTGTGCAAACGCTCAGCAGTTTTGCTCTATTCCGAAATTTTCATTTTTGAGACACTCTTCACGGTCTTACTGTTTCTTGCGAAGTAACGTATGTCTCAGCCGACATCATTGTCCTTAGCAACTTTGCTTCCGAAACAATCGTCTCCCTCTTAAAGTAGAGGCCTTAATTCCTGCTACTGACCTAGTGATGAAATAGAATGTTGCAGAATCAACCGAATAAAGTAATTATTAGATTGTAAATTCCAGTTTGCAGGTATTATCAAAATCAGTTTATAGGGTGGATCGAACAAACGCAATAAAAGCTCCTGACCCATCGGTTGTAAGCCGTGTTTCGGACACTTTCGGTTATTTTTGGAGATAAACTGCAATATGGGAATAGACGAGAGTATACAGCGGGAATAGGCTGCACATGTACGGCGGGATTTAGCAGTTTTCGATCCATGGAGTCTTGTGTTCGAAAAAATTGCAAAGGAGAACAGTTTTTCACCACCGGCTGAAGAAGTAACCTATCAGGTGGCGAACTACAGGGTCACGACCACTATTATTAAGCTGAAAACAGAGCGTCTGAAAACCACGAATTCCATCACCATGGAAAAAGTATTCGACGGATTCAGAACCCGGAAATTTTATTGTGAATGCAGACTGACGGTTCGTTGAGATAAAGGATAATTTGGTAGACTTACTCAGTAACGTTAGTGCCATTTTTTATCGGCAAAACCACAAATGACCCACGCTTATGACCACACTGCCTTCTGTTTTCTGGTAAAATATGTCGAACTGTTCTATATTCTTATGCTCACCAACGTCCAGGAGACTAAAATAAATAGAACATCTATATCGTAATCTTTTATTTTAAGCTGATGCTGCTGCAATCCTGGGTAAAGGCCTGCAAGCAGATTTTCAATAGTTAGAGCACGATATCATGATCTGCGAATGTGTACCATCAGGCAAGTTTAAGCTTTTCAGTGCACATAACAGTTCTAACATTCTGAACAACGCCTGAAGCGTCATGGACTAGAAGTTCCAAATGCATAGCATTTATCTCCACAAAACTAACATTTACTACGGCTCAAATAAGCACAGTAAAACAAGAAAGCCCTGCCAAAACCTAGTCGTAAAACACTTAGTGAGCCTCCTCGAGGACACAGATTTCACAAAACTCCTACATTTAATCTGCAGCTCTCACCTGACATATGTAACTTGTTACAAATCTGTCATCTGGACCGCAGAGTGGAGAGTACTTCATATATTTGTTACATCCTCAGAGAGTGGAGTGAATTTTCTGACATCTCGCGTCAGTATTGAATTTCCGGATTACTGCTGAATGAAATAATGGATTTCATAGAAACAACTGCTAAGTAAATACGTGAAACTTTTGGGCACAAAATAACTTCGGGCCTCCAACACAAGTTACTTAGGGCACAACCATTCTGTGTGATGTTAGCTTTACCTTTAGAGGTGGAGCATGTTCTCTTGCTTACAAAATCCTTTTCATAGATAAGAAAGTGAGCAACCGTTGATGTGGTTAACAGACGAACTACCTGAGCGTGATCCCCGAGTGGATTGATGTTCAAAGCAGTGACGTATTCACTTACAGTCATGTCGTAGGCCATATTACCCTCCCTTTTTATCAAATCAGTACGTCTGCCTACCGTCCTGCGTCGAAAGATACCAGTGCTTGGATTTTAACCCACAACTGAAGGTGCAGCTGATAATAAAAACAAATCCCCGTTACCTTGGTTACTATTTTCAATCGCCACGAAAGATCGTTGTGTTTGGCTTGATTCCCATCTCTTCCTGTTCCTCCACATCTTTATGAACCGTAAAAATGTGGAAAACAGCCTATCAACCGACTTATAATTGGAAAACCGGGCATTAGCAACACTGGCTGCGGGACGCCGTATGCATCCTTGATGCTCAGATTACTTTGTGATCATCACTTTCGATCCCATCCATACACTTAGCTATTCTAACGTCAGGCACCAGCTTGACCACGGCTGAACTCATTTACCTCATTTTCATCCGAAATGACTGAGGCATACACTCAAAAAGAACTCTTTGAGCCAGTCTACGTCTGGTTTATGTGCTCGCTGATTCCTGTAGTTCATATCCGTGGTTTCCTTATGGTTGTCAGTCTCCAAATTTTATCTCGTGAAACCTTTGGAGACCAATATTTCCATAAACACTACCACAGACGCCGACCGCCGCAAATTTTACGGTAGTTAATTGGCGCACTTCCTTAGGGACGCGTAAAACTCTCACATTAAGCGTAGTGATTGAAAAGGGATGTTCAGCTCTCCAACCTTAAAAATCTGAACTTGCATTGGTTCAAACTTTATCCAATCCTAGAATCTTGTGTAAGCATTGCTTAAGGTTAACTGTTTTGTGTACATTCCCATTTGTTTGAAGAGGAACTGCGGCACCAGATTCAAAAATTTACACAATAAAAATATTTTGTTCCCAAAGAACTCAAGTTAATTTAATTATATTTCTTTGGATGCTGATATTTTATTATATAGATATATATATATATAGCACAAATATGTTGCTAAGAGTGCAACAGGCAAGACGCAGACAGCTGTTTCACGGTCATTACCGATCATCAGTACATCATATGCCTTGTGCAGTGAGGGTACATAAACAAAGCCAAACAAGTGCGTAAAACTCACTAATGTGGTAAGGATCTCACTCGATCCCATTTGTCCGCCCGCCAGTTACCTACCGGCGATAAACGAACGTTGTGTCATAGGACACATACCATATATATAGCACAAATATGTTGCTAAGAGTGCAACAGGCAAGACGCAGACAGCTGTTTCACGGTCATTACCGATCGTCAGTACATCATATGCCTTGTGCGGTGAGGGTACATAAACAAAACCAAACAAGTGCGTAACACTCACTAATGTGGTAAGGATCTCACTCGATCCCATTTGTCCGCCCGCCAGTTACCTACCGGCGATAAACGAACGTTGTGTCATAGGACACATACCATATATATAGCACAAATATGTTGCTAAAGAGTGCAACAGGCAAGACGCAGACAGCTGTTTCACGGTCATTACCGATCATCAGTACATCATATGCCTTGTGCAGTGAGGGTACATAAACAAACCAAACAAGTGCGTAACACTCACTAATGTGGTAAGGATCTCACTCGATCCCATTTGTCCGCCCGCCAGTTACCTACCGGCGATAAACGAACGTTGTGTCATAGGACACATACCATATATATAGCACAAATATGTTGCTAAAGAGTGCAACAGGCAAGACGCAGACAGCTGTTTCACGGTCATTACCGATCATCAGTACATCATATGCCTTGTGCAGTGAGGGTACATAAACAAAAGCAAACAAGTGCGTAACACTCACTAATGTGGTAAGGATCTCACTCGATCCCATTTGTCCGCCCGCCAGTTACCTACCGGCGATAAACGAACGTTGTGTCATAGGACACATACCATATATATAGCACAAATATGTTGCTAAGAGTGCAACAGGCAAGACGCAGACAGCTGTTTCACGGTCATTACCGATCATCAGTACATCATATGCCTTGTGCAGTGAGGGTACATAAACAAGCCAAACAAGTGCGTAACACTCACTAATGTGGTAAGGATCTCACTCGATCCCATTTGTCCGCCCGCCAGTTACCTACCGGCGATAAACGAACGTTGTGTCATAGGACACATACCATATATATAGCACAAATATGTTGCTAAAGAGTGCAACAGGCAAGACGCAGACAGCTGTTTCACGGTCATTACCGATCATCAGTACATCATATGCCTTGTGCAGTGAGGGTACATAAACAAACCAAACAAGTGCGTAACACTCACTAATGTGGTAAGGATCTCACTCGATCCCATTTGTCCGCCCGCCAGTTACCTACCGGCGATAAACGAACGTTGTGTCATAGGACACATACCATATATATAGCACAAATATGTTGCTAAAGAGTGCAACAGGCAAGACGCAGACAGCTGTTTCACGGTCATTACCGATCATCAGTACATCATATGCCTTGTGCAGTGAGGGTACATAAACAAAGCCAAACAAGTGCGTAACACTCACTAATGTGGTAAGGATCTCACTCGATCCCATTTGTCCGCCCGCCAGTTACCTACCGGCGATAAACGAACGTTGTGTCATAGGACACATACCATATATATAGCACAAATATGTTGCTAAAGAGTGCAACAGGCAAGACGCAGACAGCTGTTTCACGGTCATTACCGATCATCAGTACATCATATGCCTTGTGCAGTGAGGTACATAAACAAACCAAACAAGTGCGTAACACTCACTAATGTGGTAAGGATCTCACTCGATCCCATTTGTCCGCCCGCCAGTTACCTACCGGCGATAAACGAACGTTGTGTCATAGGACACATACCATATATATAGCACAAATATGTTGCTAAAGAGTGCAACAGGCAAGACGCAGACAGCTGTTTCACGGTCATTACCGATCATCAGTACATCATATGCCTTGTGCAGTGAGGGTACATAAACAAACCAAACAAGTGCGTAACACTCACTAATGTGGTAAGGATCTCACTCGATCCCATTTGTCCGCCCGCCAGTTACCTACCGGCGATAAACGAACGTTGTGTCATAGGACACATACCATATATATAGCACAAATATGTTGCTAAAGAGTGCAACAGGCAAGACGCAGACAGCTGTTTCACGGTCATTACCGATCATCAGTACATCATATGCCTTGTGCAGTGAGGGTACATAAACAAGCCAAACAAGTGCGTAACACTCACTAATGTGGTAAGGATCTCACTCGATCCCATTTGTCCGCCCGCCAGTTACCTACCGGCGATAAACGAACGTTGTGTCATAGGACACATACCATATATATAGCACAAATATGTTGCTAAGAGTGCAACAGGCAAGACGCAGACAGCTGTTTCACGGTCATTACCGATCATCAGTACATCATATGCCTTGTGCAGTGAGGTACATGAACAAGCCAAACAAGTGCGTATATATATATATATATGCAAAATAACAACCGCCAAAGACAAGGGAGACTGGAATGGCCATTTCTGGCTTATTAGCCGTCATCAGCCAGCCATACCCAAACCCAGGCGCTGCGGCGCCCGAGCCTAGAACTCGCGACCTTGTTGGGCAGAAGTCCATCGCTCTATTCACTGCGCCACGAGCTCGTTTTCTTGCCTGTTTCGATCGGTAATATTGACAATAGTAATGGGGCGCTCACCGATCGGTTACAGGACTCACTCGTCCCGTTGTGCCTTGGGGCTAACTCTCAAGCCCCGCCAGCAGCCGTAAGGCAGCTTAGTATATAGACAGAATAACAACCGTCAAAGACAAGGGAGACTGAAATGGCCATTTCTGGCTTATTAGCCGTCATCAGCCAGCCATACCCAAACCCAGGTGCTGCAGCGCCCGAGCCTCGAACTCGCGACCTTGTTGGGCAGAAGTCCAATGCTCTACCCACTGCGCCACGAGATCGTTGTCTTGCCGGTTTCGATCGGGAATATTGACAATGGTAATGGGGCGCTCACCGATCGGTTACAGGACTCACTCGCCCCCGTTGTGTCTTGGGGCTAACTCTCAAGCCCCGCCAGCAGCCATAAGGCAGCTAAGTATAAAGGCAGAATAACAACCGTCAAAGACAAGGGAGACTGGAATGGCCATTTCTGGCTTATTAGCCGTCATCAGCCAGCCATACCCAAACCCAGGCGCTGCGGCGCCCCGAGCCTCGAACTCGCGACCTTGTTGGGCAGAAGTCCAACACTCTACCCACTGCGCCACGAGCTCGTTGTCTTTCCGGTTTCGATCGGGAATATTGACAATGGTAATGGGGTGCTCACCGATCGGTTACAGGACTCACTCATCCCGTTGTGCCTTGGGGCTAACTCTCAAGCCCCGCCAGCAGCCGAAAGGCAGCTTAGTATATAGGCAACTGGCTTAAGGATCCGTCCATAAGTTCGTTATTGGTCCACTTAACGATCGCACACATATTTGAAAAAGCTTCAAAAATGAGGATCGCACGACAGAGGCGTAGGGAGTTTCTAGCAATTAGCGATGATAATACTTCCAGATCTGTTACTCAAGTGTTCCGGCTCCGTTCTTCCGCTTAATCTCACAAAGTCATTCCGCGCTTACTCGATTGCAATAATAAATTAATTACAGAGGAATGAGACAAAGCGGAATTGTTGAATTCCTTCTTTGCCAAACATTTTACCCTTGAAACCAATCGCAGCCCTTCGGTCGCCCTGACGTCTCATGGGTTGCTCACTGACATTGATTTCGTTCCTACAAATATTCAGAAACAGATAAGCCAACTTAATCGATCACACTCAGTTAGAACCGACAAAATTCCAAATTCCCTTATTAAACAGCGAAGTGATTTTCCCCCTTTGCTAAGCAACATATTTTCAGTTTTTCTCGAGAATGGGTTCTTTTTTGATTACTTGAAATCCTCTATTATTATTCCAGTCTTTAAATCCGGCTTACGCTCGGATGTTCACAATTATCGCGGTGTTCATAAAACATCTTCTCTTGTTAAGCTCTTTAAAAAACTAATTGCCGTTAAATTACAGATTTTTGCATAACCAATCAACTTCTTAGCTCTTCCCAACATGGCTTCCTTCCCGCTCACTCTTGTGAAACATATCATCTGTCTTTTCTAAATCTATTAACATACCTTCGTAATGATCACCTTTTTCTGGTCGTTATCTATTTTGATCTTAGGAAGGCTTTAGATAAAGTGCCTCATAGGAGACTTATAGTTAAGTTAGAAGCTTTAGGACTTCGGTTTCCCCTTACCAATTTCATTACGTCATGTATAAATAATCGTAAACAAAAGGTTTTAGTGGGGTCCTAATTTTCAACTGAGACCACAATTGTAAGCGGTGGCCTTCAAGGCATCGTGCTAGGTCCTCTTTTGTTCTTGCTTTACATTAATGATATTTCATCAGCACTCTCAGTCTTTTATTTATGCGGACGATCTTAAATGTGTATAGTCCTTCTCTTTATATTTGGCCCAACGATTCTTAGGATAAATCTTTGTACACTTGCATGCTCTTTCCGCCTGGAGCTCAACGCGGCAAATGGAATTCTCAACTTCGATGCGTCGTTACGTGTGCTTTGGGCTTGACAGACTACCGCAACCAGTTATTTTTCAAGGCACCCCTATGACTTAATGTTCCATCATCAAGGACTTAGGTTTAAGCTACACTAATAATTTATATCTGTCGCCTGATGCCAATAGAATAACGACAAAGGCTGCCCAGATTTGTTGCTTTATCTCTTATAATTTCTATCTTCCTGAAATTAAATTAAGACTTTATCCAATGTTTGTCCTTCCCATTGTTGAAAATTGCTGTCCATTTTTTGATTTAATGACCGACTGTAGCCGTTCTAAAATTGAAAAGGTCCAAAGATACTTTACTCGGAAACCCCTACCTCCGACCATTTCAACTACCTCATATTCGAATAGGTGCCAGCTAACCTAAAATTTATGTGTTTTGAGACTGAAAGCTGGTTTCTGCCTAATTGATCGCCTTAATAGTAGTTCAAATATTCCCCGAATTCCAGCCCTAACCCCTGCTATTCATCCGTAAAACCTACGTAGCTCTTCATTTATTATGCCGCCTCCCATATCCTTCACATATAAACACTCTCTGTTCATTGCTTCCAGGTATTTCTTTCTTTGGAATAACCTGCCATCGAAATAAGGCTATCAAATTAACTGTCTACGTTTAAGCGAAGACTACATATTTATCTTAACATTGATTCAATTATCCTTTTATTTTCCATTTCCTTCCCGAGCAGCTTTCTCTTTGACCCCAAGAAATGACCATCGGAAATTTAGAAGACCGTCTGCAAATTATATCTTTCATACATCGTTTCCCCATGAAATATGATGTCTTCATAACTCATGCCTCCGTAAAATGATCGCCAAACAATAAGGTCACATTGCGCACTCATTTCGAAGCACCTCCGTTTCGAATGCCGATAAACATCATCAGAATTACAATCTGAAAAGTGAGCTTTGCAGGCCTCAGATTTATCATCGATTCTCAGGCCAACTAGCACCCCTGAGCGTTTTATGTTGATTTCTTCTTACACAATTACCGGATTTCCCATTATTCTTGCGTACTACGCTCAGAAGCAAACTACTATGCTGCTTCGTATGACCTCGCGGAGCAGTGTCGCGGTGATAAATCTACTCGGACTGTTGACGATCGTTTCGAGCTCCTCTGTTGGTGGTCTGAGAAATCAGCAATGAGACTATCGTGGTTGCTTCTCTGGCAATTCTTCCATGACCTTCACGATCTCTACGGTCCTTTCCTCGTTCGACCCTTAGCGTACGGATGATGCCTGTGAAGTTTTCCCTTGTCAGACCTGCGGTGCTGAAAAATTAACCTCGGTCGTTAAATGATTTCTCCCACTATGAGGAGCGTTTTGAATGCTCATAAGCTCTCGTCAGCATGTCGGTCCTACCAAACGCGTATGTTTTTCACCTAGGAGTGACAGTTATTTTCTCCTTAAAATCCCACACACCCAACTCAACATATGCCTTTTCCGGGAAAATGCCAATGATTTTTTTCATGGTCTGCTCTTTTATCTATTTTTTTTGACCACACTGATTTGTGTCAATTGTCATCGCCAAAAGCTGATCTACTATTCAAACTTAACTGTACACGATTTCACATTCGTTTTAATTATTTTTATCCAATGACAGTGCCCTTCCGGGTACTCAAATTAAACATATATCAATCTATATAATCAGTAAGGTAAAATTATTACACAAAGAGTGAAGTGCATCGAAACCGCTGGTCAACATAGGCCTTATGGTATGGTATGATATGCATTTCTGTAATCTGCACTGCGAAAGGGAGGAGTACTCACATCTTTCGTGGTGGAAAGTTGAGTATATTTTATTCTACGATAAACAGCACGATTGCGCAAATTAATATGACACCGGAAAACATTGACAATCGGAAGTTTCCGACAGATCTTTGGGTTCATGGTGCGGGTTTTATCAATGAAATATCCGAATAAACGTACCGATAGATATTTCGGACAGTAACTGCCACATAGGGCCTTTTAAAGTGTCTGCTTTTACCTCAGTGACAGTAGTACATAATGGGAATGGTCATTTCACTGTGTCACTATTAAGGCTGGCTCTTTCTATTGTAGTTAAGTGTACAGTTTCCAGTTGTGTATTTTCTGAACTTTCCTGTGCGTCTCCTTGAATTTGCTAAGAAATAAACACAATAGCCAGCTTTGATTTGTGACAAGGTGTACGTCGTTTTTACCTTGCTTTATGTCTGTGCTTCCTTATTCGCGCTTATCTGCTTCAATCCATTTAAGCCATTTGCGCAGGTATGTTTTCATTTCTTAATCTTTCTGCCGTACCGGCACTCAGCCAAGCAGAACTCCCTCTCTTTATTGACCTCAGTGCTGAACTTGTTGGATCTTTGCCCAGGGCAGAGCGCATGCTACAACAATTGAAACTTGTGAAGGCTCCACCTTTCACGAGCCTGTGTAACGATTTTTCTTTGCCGTTTTACCCGTCCTTTTTCGCTGTAACTATTCGTAGGTTAGACGCAACTTTTTCCCATTTAGCTGAAGGTTTTTTCCTGTACACGTTAATTCTTTGTAACTATGATGGTTGTTTACATTACGCCATCAAATGACCTTACACGCTTCCGTGTTTTTCTTTTCTCTGTTTGACTATGAAGCAGTTGGTTTATTGCGCTAGTTCTCGTGCGACAAGCGCCGTTTTGTACAAGGGAACATAATTCCTGGCTTTTACTGTGAGCACTGATGACCAGTTTAATCGAAAACAGGATGACCCATCGGTATTGGGGTTTATTGCCTCTTCTCATTATTAGCTGTCTAAAACAACACCACACCTTCGACACTAGTAGCCCATCAGTAGTCAGGCCAACCAAAATTTGGCTTAGAGTTCGACTACGCCTATATACCAATTATCTGATCACCCTGTTCTGACTACTGTTTTGAAGCCAGGCAGATATCTGAAGCCCAATCCACATTTTGATATTGTTACTATGATCGATATAAGAATTCACAAAACGGACAAGATGTATGGCTGGTTTTTCTACTCGACTTGTTATCTGGGCGAGTGGGCGACCGAGAGAAAATAGAATACACGAACCGCTTTCATCCAGAAATAATTTTGACCATTAAGGGGCAAATTTACTTTGGGTGCAACGCATACCTGTGGTATTTAGCTAGCTCGGATCCTTGAAAGAGGATGATTAAAAATCTCTTTTTCATATTATTTGCCTGAATAAACGCCCTATTCGGGGGCGTCCGTCATACTTACACGTGATTCATACATCAACTGAAAGGAGCTATAAGCGTCTTTGCGTCCTATTTAACTTTGTTGTACCTAAGCACGCAGGTTGTTTCAATCAATACTTACTTCCTTTTTGAAGATTTTTGTGCTATGGGTATGAATTTCGTTACTCAAAAAGTGGTATAAGATGTGCCGATCAGCTCCGAGACAACTAATTACTTAGTGCTGCGCAACGTCCCTTGACAACGAGTTTGAGCCATTAAACCATTCGAGTGAGCTTGTGATCAGTTACCATATTTATTGATGGCTGCACTTCAGGAGCCGAATTCGTAAATATTAGTTTTCCTCAGAACACAGATATAAAGAAGGATAGCTTAACAATTGTTTTTCTATGGCACTGGGTAGAGTCCACGCAATTCACTAAGCACAACGAACCCCACCTAGGGATAAAACCAAACAATTAGAAACAATACCAGCAGCGGTAAGACAGGACAAGGCCCGTAATACAATTTCTAGTAAAGTTGAAGTAAAAAAAGAATCACCTGTTTGCACAAGCTGAGTTAAACTCTGTGAATGCAGGTTGCGTCCATTTAACGAAGTAAGAATATGGATCCAAACAGTTTTTAAAACTAATGCCTGGGTTGCTGTCTAACAAGGGCCTCGTAATGGATGAAAATTGAAGTATATATTCGGATTATAGAAGCAATTTTAATAGATGCCACCATGTTCTTTCACGTCAGCGAAATAAATTTCCGACATCGAACATATGCGAGATAGCAGATTAAGTCAAACTCGGTTTATACAAGCCATGCGTTCATAAATTTTTCTTTATTTAAGGCATGTTTTGTCAGTTCTTTCTTAAAAAAAATGAAGACTCCGTCATTATTTTCGACCTATAAAAGCACTCTTACATAGCAATGACACTATGAGCAAATTTTGCGTAATCGTTTGTTTTCTGTTTTTACATTGAAGGATGGTGATACATTCAAAGAAATTTTCCAAATAGGGGTTGATTTGAAACAATAGAGTTCTTTCTCTAACACGCCATCCGAGCAGACATTTGCTCAAAAATATTAACTGACCTTCAAATATTTTTTCCATTGTTAGAAGGAAGGCAACAATTACAAAGTACACTCCTTTGTTTGTTTAACTACGTGGCCACAGCTGACACCTGAGAAGTCGTGGCATATTTTCTGGCGTCTGCAAACCGCTAATTTCGGAACGTATGCCTCTCTCCTCTACTTACAGTTTGGGCCGTATCACATGTAAAGTGCCGCAATTTACGAAAGATTGGTAATCACTCGCAAACCGGCACTAACACCTTTGAAATACTAATAAAAACTCAATACGAATGTAATACCTAAACGAAATATGAAAAGTAATATTTCTTCGCTTAGAAATACCAAATTTTTTTAAAAGGCGGCCTATTCCCAAAACATGATACATCGCTTTAACTGCGACTAATAAATTTAAATAAAATTATCGCCTAAAATCGTAAACATACAATTTTGTGTTTATTAAGAGAACTTACCATGCGCTTACTTTCCTTATTGGTATTTTTTAATATAGAATTACAATTAGTATCAGATCTTCCTTGAAATTCCGGTAAACATTTAACAATTTTTGGCGTTCTCAAGTGCTTGGCCATAAATTTAAATGCTGTACTGTGTTAATCAAAACCTTCGAAACAAGATAGTTCTTAAAAATATTTACCAAAGAACCGAGTTTTTGGATCTTAGTTCTACTGCAGATGGCTGTTAAAATCATATTTGTAGATCCACACAAACATAAAAACTCATTACCGGTAAAAATGAACGTCCACAAAAATGTTCATAATTAACGTGCCTAAGATCAGCTACGAAACTATCTATAATAAGTTACCTATTTAAAGTGTTTGAAGTTGATAATTAACTGACGAATATCTTAGTAATTTATTTTTCTAAGTTGAATTAAGATAAAAATGTGGAATTTTGACCGGTTTCTTGACTTCCTTGAAAACAAGTGATCCATTTTCTGCCGAATATGAAAGAACACACTTTTGACTTCATATGGAACGTTTTCCGCTATAGTTATTAACGTTAGTGCCCCATTCTAAGAAAAGACCTTCACCCCGGTAGGTTACTCGAGTTTCCAAGGTTTCATACTGCAGGTACGACTGCCCAACAGGCGACACATGCTTGTGCATTGTGTCCCACGTGTCAACTTGCCTGCAACGTAGACCGGCCTGTGTGGTGACTGCAGACGTCTGCCGGCGGAATCCACTTCCAGGTACAAGACCAGTCGAAAAATATGGGAGCAAGATACGCTTCCCTTTGGTGCGACTGCTACTAGGAAGAAAGATAGGACATTGAGGTACCGCAGTTCGCCATCAGGACTGAAATTATCAGAAAACTGCCCGTCTTTTCGAACACAAGCGATCGTAGGTTGATTAAAATGAGGCTGCCAATCCGCAGGAAGGATGTTGTTACCCTCGTCAACACCGAGAGAGGGAGGATTATCCGGAGTGTTCCTTTTCCTTCTTTTGACTGATCTTAAATTACAAAAAAAACATACTTATATCAAGGACTTCAGTCCGCGAGAGACCACGGGGCGCACTACTTGGTCGACCGTCAGTGTCTCCAGTTACCTAGTCGCCAGTAAATCTTTCAGAAACAAACAATTCATTTATGTCACTGACTATACTAGCAGGATTGTTCCTATCCGCTCCACTCGGCCTAGCGTCACTGGTGTCTCCATATACGGTGGTTGAGGCCGACCGCTTGAAACCCACCAGAAGACAAGACTTTTCTCTTTAACTGTTACAGACAAGTCTATTGAACTACCAGACCCCGATTTCTGACCGTTTCTATCCATGCAAGTGGATGGGACCAAGACCATACCTACAGTGTCGCAGTTCACAAGGCTAGAGAAACACCCAGATCGTACCAAGCGTCAGAACGGGAATCGTCGCAGACTGTTAAACGCTGCGAATTGCATCGGACGGCATGCAGACATTCCCCTAGTAAGTTTCACTTTGCCATCTCTAGCGGACGATATTCCATCGTGAATGCGAAGGTTCGAGTCCCAGGAGATTGTATTCGGATAGTCATGCCGCATAAATTGGTCGCGGAGCTTTCAGGGCTGGTGTCCGTAAGCGCTTATAAGCCGATGCTTACCTGTTCGGCCTCGGAGGACACAATCGGAAACACAACTAAGGATATGGAACGCTCTGTCCTATATAAAGGACGTCTCACGAGCGACCGAGCGCATTGTTGCCGGACTAGATGTTGGCATTGCACGCCGACCCAAAGCTACCATGCGCAACAGGGTGGTGATAACCAAAGACCGATCTGGGGGTAGTGTCTCGCATCCCATGGCTATTGTCCTAGCGATTCACATGCCAGTCTGAACGCATGCTGGGATCGCGCATACGTGAACGTAAGTTGGCAGTGCGACGCATTATCGCAAGCTGATACCCACACCTACGAAACAGGCCATGATTTAAACTTCGTAGCTGTCAGAATAATCGCGCACGCCGGAAAAAAGATGAGCCGAGAATTGATTGAATCCTGGTTCACGGATGAGAAGTCAATCAATCGATGTTTCAAGTTGGCGCCGGCGTTCAGAGCCCAGCGCAGTCACCTCCAGACTTGCGTCAGTGATTGGTTTATACGCCCTACTAATCTGGCCCTTTTGCCTCGCTGCTGTTATCTCGGACGATGGACTCCTGCAGGAGTTTGAAAGCTTCGAATGATAAACCAATTACCCCAGTGATCGAACAGACTTCGACTTTGCTCATAGTCCAATGTCCCAGACGGTTCACATGAACCCTGCGGCCACAAATCCTAGCTCTGAAGGCAGGGTCCAAGTAACGTGTGCCCAGATGCGCCTACCACATGCTGCTGCAATTATCGATCCACACACATAACCAGCCGGAGCAGGGCTAAAGAATCACGTGAAAAGTACGAGGGGGGAGGAGGAGGGGGAACGATTTCCATAAGACAATCCAATGACTTGTCGGGCTCTTTTCTGTCTTTTAAAGGGTCCAAACGCAAGAAAAAGAATACATTTGTTCCAGCGCGTACAACCCCCTGCCCCTAACACGTCGCAAAACAAAACTTATATTTGGTAACAAAAAGCAAGAGAGGGAAGAAGAGGCAGGTGTACAGCCGGGTGAAAATGAAAGCCCATAATACTGGATAGAATGATAGGAGAGTAGCAGGGCGTGGGTGTTAGTAGTGGTAGAGAACCAGAGCCACGCAGACGAGGAGGGCACTCAAGACGAAGCTAAGCTTCAGGACCAGGCCGAAGATGAGGACGGAGAGGAGGGTTGTCACAACCATGGCTGAAGAGATGATAAAGAGGCGCACCAAGTTGCTGGCATACTTCATCACAAAGCCCATGAAAATTCCGCTGATGGCCTGAGTCAACACCAACCACCAGGTGTAGGAGGAAAATCCACGAAAGATGTTGAGGTCATCTGCAACGGACAGAAAGAACGCGAATGACGACTACCATAAGCAAAAAGACGGATTAATATAACAGAATGGCGGACAGGCGTGAATGGCTCAGAATGTTTTGGGTACATATGCATAACTTAACGAAAGACGCTCGCGAAGGAGAAGAAAGGCCCTTAAAGGTCTTCACTGGCGTTGTGTCCCGCCAAGAGAGAGCTGGCATATCTCTCCGGGACAGAGGGACGGGGGCAACGACAGCCACGGACGCGGGTGGTGGGCTCTGACACCAGTCCCCCACCCCGGGCACAGCATGGTTGCCGTGGTAACCAAACACTCACATTCCTCCGGCCGTTGGGCCAGCGAGCCCACCACCACCACCACGGGGACGGCGGCAGTTTCATTCTCAAGGATGAAAGTGTGCCTCACTTTGAAACAACAATGGTTCCTGGTATCCCTCCTCGGCAGAAGTCCATTCACAACCAGGAGCCGAATCTCTGTTGTCAAGAGGTTGCCTGGCCATATACCGCAACACTGTAGGAGTGAACGATGCTCTCTATCAGAAATTTAGTCAAATTTTATATACAGTGTTCCCCACCCTAAGACGCTCGGCAGGTCCGACGCGGCAAAGTGAAGCGAATTCAGCGTGACAAGCATGTTTGGAAGTCCGGAAACGGTGGGTTTGCTATCCCATTAAATATCAACCGAAATTCTGAAATTTGCTTTCGAATCCAAAAAAGATTACTCCGCCGACGTAGTAATATGTCTTTTTCCTAAAACCAAATCCCAAGCGATTTCAGACACGTCACAGTGTCGACTCTTAAAAGACCCTCTTTCGCAATGATGTTCAATTACCATATAAATTCAGATATATTTTTATAGAAAACCAAGCACGAAAGTATTGCTCCTTGTACTCATTTTTTTCACAATTTATACTTAAAGAAGTGAATCTCGCCTATAAAGAAAGCTTATAGTTAAGAGATTCTTAAGATCGTGAGGTGTCCATTCATTAAGAATCATATAAATGCAATTGTCCAAATCAAACATTTAGGAGCACTATGTGACATCTTCCTCCTGCCATGGAGAAATTCATGATTTTCCCTTGACGGAATATACACAGCATGTAGCTTGGAAACCACCTTAAGTCCAATTGTAACCGTAGGCTGAGGTCAAAAGTACTCGGCAATTGTAATGTTGTTTCAAAACGAAAGCTACTAGATGAATATTGCCGGCAAAGACAAGGGAGATAGCAATGACCATTTCTGACTTAGTCAGCCAGTCCTACCCAACCCCAAGTGGTGCAACACCCGAGGATCAAAGCCGTTGAGCAGAAGTCCACTGCTCTACCCATAGAGCTACGGGGCTTGCAGGAAAGATGCCACTTCTTCGAGCATATAATTCAAACAAGACGGAATTTTCGGCAACAGACTGTTATCTGACCCTTCCCTAACGGTCTCAATCGATAGGTAGGCGTGTAATAGGGAATCCGTGGCAATGGAGGCTGGGAGAGATTATAAGACGGAACACGGGCGGTAACGCATTGGTTAGGAAAATATATTTATCTGTCTACCATAATCATTCAAGTGAGCACTGAATAAGACCATATTACACGCATGCATATACGTCAACCTAACCCTAGCCCCAACCGTATCTATTGTGTTCGTTAGGGTTCACATTTTTAACCAACTTAGTTGGGTTGTACAATAGTTCCCTGCCTAATCGAGTACCAATTCCACACGTTTCTCCAATGAAATATATTTGAATTTATAGGGACATCGAAAATCAATGAAAAAAGTATGTTATTATAAGTGCTCATTATTTTACAGAATGCAGTTTTGCAGGCGGCTAAAGAGAAGCCCTTCAAAAGTCGGCATCATAACGCGACTCATGTAATTGATATTAAAACCCTACCGAAGTAGTCTTTTCGAGACGAAAATACATTTTCAACTTTCGGTTAATATTTAACGAGGTCGCAGATCTACTGCAAAGCAGACGCCAGTGAATTTAATTATCAACCTCCCAATGGCAGCAGCTGTCAGCTCACGTCAGACTGGAAGAGTGGGCTGTATCGTTTGGGGTGAGTAACTGCTTAGGCGACCCTGCGGGATCAGGGATGCTGTGGGCACACGGATCGAGTGCAGCAGCACTGAGCTCAGGAGGCGGACGGCTAAGAATGTGCGCCAACCACGCAAGTATTCTTTCTTGGATAGTCTGCGATATCCTGGCAATGTTGCCACAGTGAGCGTGGCCTGTCTAGTTTGAGACGAAGTCGTATTGGGGTCAAACACCACCTTCAAACATGCAACTCGGCAATTACTTTTGTGTGAGAGGACTGACCGGGCGAATGTACAGTCGACGCGCATCTTCGAGGCGATGGCGATGTTGCGTCCGGTCCAGAGACACTTTCGAGGGATTTTCAAAACTCTGCGGGCAGCATTGGTATGGGAGATAATGTCGTCCTCACTCTGTCCATTCGGCAGTAGGCTCACCCTGAGGTATTTTAATAAATCCACTTCTTCCTGTTGACAGCCATTAATTGTGAGGGAGTGCTCTTCCGTTCAGCAAGCACCCGAAAACACTTTGTTCTTTTCACCGTTTATGGATGGATTTCGCGACTGCATTCACCCCTTCCGAGCATCCAATCAATGATTTCATTGAACCCAATCGGCGCCAAGCTACAACCCGGATCCTTTATCAAACGGCTGGTGCAGATTTTTACTAACTAGACCTTGATCATGGTGATGATTTTCGCGGGCCTACCGTCTAGTTCCATTAATCGCCACAGGATCTCGCAGTGGGCGATTCGAACGCGCGCAGGTTGCCCGCAAATATTAGTCGTCTGGTGGATCCCGTCTTCGTGGGGTCTTTGTTGCCTCAAACGCCAGACCACTGTCAATTAAATGGTTTCCTCAGAATTGTCCCCCTCATTTGCCACTTTTTCTCATTATTTATGACATCAGAAAATGTAAGTCCTGATGATATTTCTAGTTTTATCACATTTGGACAGCAATCGCCTGCCTGATCTTATCCACGCCAACCTGCCCGTCCAGGTTTATACGGCTCTTTCTTCTCTTCTCTCTAGAATGTCCAGTTTGGATCTAAAGGGTGAAGCGACCGCGAGTGTGCTCCAAATCACTCCCAAGGGCATCTTCATGATCACCATCTACTGTACTATTTCGGGTCTCGCTGGTGTCTACACAGAGTACATACTGAAACACCGTGTTTATGTAAGTATGCCCTCCCCCCGCCATGTACTTTTTGCGCTCCGATGGCATTTAACCACTGATATTCCCGTCGCACGCTTAACCGAGCACCCACCTGAGCTAAAATCGGCCAATGAATTCAACACCGCAAAATAACATGGGTCCTTAGCGCAGCTCTTTTCGGTCTTCGTAAACATAGCTCTGCCCCGGATGGCAATTGCCGAGCGACGACTCGTCCACTTTTAGCTTTTTGTCCTTTCCAAAGAACCTCTCTTATGTCGCTGCCTGTCTGACCCACGCTCAATCGATGACGCACGCGCACATACACACGCACGAGGCTGCACTAGGGACCATCAGGTTATGTCGCTTACCATGTCCTCCGCACCCCTATTCGTCCATATCGCTTTTAACGCCCTTTTTACCCTGTAAAGTTGGGACTATTGGTAGTATCCTCGAGGCTTGATAAGCAGGTCAATTTCAACGTCTGGCACGAACGACCTTCACAGGATTGAGTGAAGAACTCGTGCGGCATCCTCATTGACTTCGGAAATGGCCACCCGTTTGATTCAGTGTCGAACTGGATAAACCAATCGCATCACACGCATTTCGCGCACATGCACATATCAGGATTTCAAGATCAAGAAAAGACCAATCATATGCCAAGCTGAAAAGGATTCAATAGTCGTCTTATGACGGCATTTCATTGCCATCAGGGAGGTGTTCCGATGGTCTGGAAGTGTTACCGATGCTGGTTGAGCTGGGATGCAAATCTCCAGTTCTCCATACCTGTGGTTTTGATATGGCTGGCGGGCCAAGGAACGTGAGCTAGAAATGATCATTCTCGTCTCCCTCGTTTTTCTAAGTTAAATGTTCACGAGCTCAACTCGGAGTATTATGAATGTAATCTCAGTCCAGGATTCATTTTTAAAGCATCGAGACTTGCCTTCCGCTGGGCTGACCGAATAACTGGCACAGGATTTACTAATGGCGTTGCTCTTAGTGGTAGCTATAAGGCTTTGCTATATTTTATTGGACACTCAGTTAGAACGCACGTTACTCACTCCGTTTTAAGTAGTGTCGGCTTACCTGATCGGGGATGGGTGCAGCCCTAATGACTGACAAGGCTGAACAGCTCCTCAAGGGATGTCACATTTGACCTGCTTCCTGACACCACACGAAAGTGTCCTCACCGAGGAGTTCTCGGGTCTTAACAGTAAATGTGCTGTGTCATATTACGTGGGGCTCATTGAAGTGTGACTCTCAGTTCTGAGTAGGACTTTTTCACCGCATCAGTTGGCAGCGTTCCAAGCCGTGACATTTAGCGCATTCGATTGCTCCTAGTAAACATGCTACAAGTTGAATCTGAGGTGGATTTTAACATGACTATTTTGTCATGAATTGAGGTGAATGTTCGCAATCCAGGTGTATGTATACTTAGGAGAGAAGAAGGCCGTTCAATCATCGGCACCATCTATTTATCTGAGTTTGAGAACTCATCCAGGTGTACTATTCACGATGGAAGAAGGAAAGTGGAAACAACGGGCCTTCGTAAGTCACGTGAAGTTCCAGTGTAGAAATAGACACCACGGTCTACTGGAAAACAACGAATACCAGGCAGCTTCTCACATTCCCACAGCAGCCACCCTGTGGCTCAAAAACGAAGCTGTGTGAGAACACTGTTCAAACAAATCCAGACTCACTACAAAAGCCCGGAAGAAAAGGCATGCAAGGCCCGCTATCTACGCTACCAATTTGTGCGGAATCACGAAGCGGATGCTTACATTTCCGCTCCGGAGGACCCAACCAAAAACAGCACCTATGGTATGTCATGTGCTGCCCTATATCATAGATGTTTTAGAGGCGACCGAGTGCGTTGCTGTGGAACCAGGTGTCAGAAATGCACGCCAACCAAAAGTCATCATGCGTAGCAGGGTCATGAAAATCAAGGACCGATTAAACCCCAGTGAGCAGTTGAGTGTCGTGTATCGCATCCAGCCCATAAACTGCTCTTGTAACCACACGGGTCAGACTGAAGGCATGCTCGAATCGCGCATACACGAACATAAGCTGGCTTTCAGATGGGGTGATGGTTTATCGCAAATGGCTGCTCACACCTTCGAAACGGCTCATGATTTTAACTTCATAGCCACAATTATAATCGCTCACATCAGCAGCAAGACAAGCCTCGATTGATTGATTCTTCGGTCCCCGATGAGAACTCAGTCAATCGATGTCTTGATCTGACGCCGGCCTGCAGAGCCCTGCGTAGTCATCTGCGGACTGATGGCACTGGTGTTTGGTTGGCTCTTACCCCTGTAACTGTTTTTTTTGTCGCCCTGATCTCTGGTGATGGACTCTTTTACGAATTAGAAAGCTCAGATGAATAAAACCATGACTCGGGCGACTGGATGGCCTTCTTCGCTCTTTTGCCGCCAGCATCAATTGCAAGCGCGAGTCAACTCGTCCGAGGATTAATTTGGGCGCAGTGGCTGACGACACCGCCTGAAACCGTCACCGGTCCGCACTGTCGTTTCCAACCTACATCGCAGTCGACGGATAAACTGGAGTGCTGAACATTTAACTTAGAAAAACGAGGGAGACGAGAATGATCATTTCTAGCTCACGTTCCTTCGCCCGCCAGCCATACCTAAACCACAGGTATGGAGAACTGGAGATTTGCATCCCAGCTCAACCAGCATCGGTAACACTTCCAGACCATCGGAACACCTCCCTGATGGCAATGAAATGCCGTCATAAGACGACTATTGAATCCTTTTCAGCTTGGCATATGATTGGTCTTTTCTTGATCTTGAAATCCTGATATGTGCATGTGCGCGAAATGCGTGTGATGCGATTGGTTTATCCAGTTCGACACTGAATCAAACGGGTGGCCATTTCCGAAGTCAATGAGGATGCCGCACGAGTTCTTCACTCAATCCTGTGAAGGTCGTTCGTGCCAGACGTTGAAAGTGACCTGCTTATCAAGTCTCGAGGATACTACCAATAGTCCCAACGTTACAGGGTAAAAAAGGGCGTTAAAAGCGATATGTAAGAATAGGGGTGCGGGGGACATGGTAAGCGACATAACCTGATGGTCCCTAGTGCAGCCTCGTGCGTGTGTATGTGCGCGCGCGTCATCGATTGATGTCTGTACCAATTCCCTAGAGGACGTCGTAAATCCGTAATTCGTCGACTAAGTGGAAATGCTTCTTTTAATCCGAGCGCCTGGCTGTTGACCACAATCGCGCGCGAGTTGCCGTTTTCCGTGGTCTGCCTCAACTTGAAATATTTTTCTACCGAGTTGCAAATCTACAGCTCCCCATTTTAAATCCTGGCCTATCATGACTAATGGTGCCTTAAATCGTTTTTGACTTTCCCGTGGTAGGTGTATGAAAATCAGAATTTAGAAATATACTGTCTGAGAGAGAGAGAGAGAGTCCTAAAGCGCCCCACACTCTCGCCCCAAATCAAAAATTTACAGCGAGAAAGTAACGTGAGGAAAGAGAAGGGGAGACTCACCACCACGTTTCAGATCGTTCATCACAAAGAGAAGACCATTGATCAACGAGCCGAAGATGTAAAGAAGACCATTTTGTATGTTTAGACTCATCTAAAAGAGTAAGTGTCCTGTTCAAATGAAAGATGTTAGCAGAAGGAGAATACAGGCAATGGCTGCTGAGAGGAACGAGAAGGCGAAACAATACAGGGTGAATACAACCCCGCAAAGCAGCCTCAAGAACAATGTGCGCTTGTAAACAGAAAAGGCGATTACTTATCTGGCAGGACATGGGAAAAGGGGCACCCTACCCAAGTAATAAGGGCCAGCAAAGAAAAATATTCCTATGTCTTAAGCCTATCATAAACCTTACCCAGAGCCGCAATCTTAAGCCCCAAACCCTACCTCTATCCTATCCTACTTTACTGTCTAACTATAGACCTCAACTTAGTCCTAAATTACCTAAACACTAGACATAATCACGAACCCTAAGCTTAGCCAAAGCCCTTATTTTCCTGGAATTTAGCGCAAAGCAACTTGTAGTACAGGCAGTTCCTATTCTCTAACCCTTTAATGGGAAGATGGATCTGTTTCAAAACGAAAGATAGTTCATTGGGACAACTGGGTTGAATTGCTAGTGTTTCACAGAACCTGGTTGGCTGTCTATTGCCAAAGAACTTAATGTTCAAAAGCTCGTCAACTTACGTCTTTCGCTGCCCTGCAGTGGCCTAATTTGACCATCGCAGGCGAACACGTCGACTAGTGGCGCACACAGCAACGGCGACTCGCACGTGAATTAATTCTTGCAGTAGGACAGACTTTCGCTGCATCTACCGCACTCTCTGCCACCTCTATCGCCTTGCACCGATCATGAGACAAAGCCTAAAGGACCGGAAGGTCATAAATGCCCCGGTAAAACAGAGTCTGCCAGGCGACTGCTTGCGAAGGCTTTAGACTGAGTCCCAAGGCGCAGCGAACCTGTCGCATAATCAGATCGGTCATAGTCATTCCGCTGCTTCAGTCCACACAAATGCCCACTTAATCCCTTCCAACCCGTCAAATCTTTCATGTTATTTTGCTTTTTTTCGTTCATAACATGCGGCCATTGAAAAGATGAAGTCTATTCAACGATGCTGGCTGCTGCATCTCATCGGATTGCGCATCTTACAAAAGTGCACGCTTTCTATGGAAATATCGAATGAGTCGTATTAATGACAATGCTACTGCATTTACTCACTTGGAGCAGTTAGCATGCAAATTTTGAGTGGGGTCTGCGTTTACCGAAGGTTTCGTGCCCGTTTGATCTTCTCGGATGCACGAAAATGACCGGACTTGACATTTCCCGATTGTCTAAAGATCGATGGTGATAAACGGGATAGTTACAAATATGAGTAGCCGCGCTAACGATATACTCACACGCCATGCGCCTGTAAGTCGCGTGCCAGCTCCCGACGCGATTGGCCGTTCACCCAACCAGTCAGATAAGTCAGATGTCCAACTAATAGGCCAAGCAATTAAGGGCACTATCTGATTGGCCGAGTTTCAGTCTGACCTTGGACATACCCTTAATCGCCTTATATACGGTTAGAATGAGTCTGTGAATCCTGTTTCTTCTGTTGTTGCAGTTCACTTCTGGTTCGAGGATTCGATCAAGGGGATTTGTTGAAAAGGCGTGCCAGAAGTCGAACATATAACGCTTTTGGCCCACAAAGAACCATTTTGTTTTGCGAATAAAACGAAAACAGAGATGGAAATGGCAATACGGATGTTGGGAAGAAGGAGATGCGACTGCTGGGGCAAAATATTTTACTCGCCTGACCTTTCGCATACACAGTGAAAACAATCATCAGAGACGGCTAGAGATAACGGTAACGGACGTACCAGTGGTTTCGTGCGGTGTTCCAGCAGTCGCATCGACTGCTACTCCCGAACTCACCTTTTCGTTTTTATCGACAATATCGTCTGATCTTGTCCACTAAGTTTTCTGGTTATCTTGGACAGCCGTCTTTTGTCAGTTGACAGGACTGAACTGCAGACGGCAGTGACTCCGCAGTGGAATTGGGAAGGTAGTAAGCGGAGTGCGAGGATCGAGGTTTAGAAGTTAGTAAATCTAACGCCCCATTCACTTTATACCACAGTTTAAGACACAGATACCGTACAGGTAGACGAACCGGCATGGCCTGTTAGTTGTTGGAAAGAGTACTATGGACCCAAAGATTGGCTCTGGCATTTGCAGAGGGCCGAAGATGGAGTTCCCTTGGTGATGATTGTGCACAGCGGCAGATATTATGCCTTCTTTCTGTCCGGTGACGGTAGTATGTCCTGGCAACCATGAACCAGTAGTAACTAGGTCCCCTTGTCGTGACGGTCTAGCATTCAAGCTTAAATGAGCTAACACACTTGAGAAAGCTGGTGGTTTTTCCCAAAAAACAGTTCACAAAAATTGAGCTGCAGGTTGTGTCTATTAAAGGAAATTAGTTTCCCTGTAGGCGCGGTTTGACAACTCTGTCTAGGGCTATGCTTCCGCACTTAAAAGATTCTCGTTCTTTAGGGGGTTGGGAATCGTGCGTGTGCTTTAGACATCCAGATGGTGCCCAAATTCGTACGCAGTTTTGCGGTTTTCAGCACTCCAGTTTATCCGTCGACTGCGCACCAACTATGCGATGTAGGTTGGAAACGACAGTGCGGACCGGTGACGGTTTCAGGCGGTGTCGTCAGCCACTGCGCCCAAATTAATCTTCGGACGAGTTGACTCGCGCTTGCAATTGATGCTGGCGGCAAAAGAGCGAAGAAGGCCATCCAGTCGCCGGAGTCATGGTTTTATTCATCTGAGCTTTCTAATTCGTAAAAGAGTCCATCACCAGAGATCAGGGCGACAAAAAACAAACAGTTTACAGGGGGTAAGAGCCAACCAAACACCAGTGCAGGGCTCTGCATGCCGGAGTCAGATGAAGACATCGATTGTCTGAGTTCTCATCGGGGACCGAAGAATCAATCAATCGAGGCTTGTCTTGCTGCTGATGTGAGCGATTATAATCGTGGCTATGAAGTTAAAATCATGAGCCGTTTCGAAGGTGTGAGCAGCCATTTGCGATAAACCATCACCCCACCTGAAAGCCAGCTTATGTTCGTGTATGCGCGATTCGAGCATGCCTTCAGTCTGACCCGTGTGGTTACAAGAGCAGTTTATGGGCTGGATGCGATACACGACACTCAACTGCTCACTGGGGTTTAATCGGTCCTTGATTTTCATGACCCTGCTACGCATGATGACTTTTGGTTGGCGTGCATTTCTGACACCTGGTTCCACAGCAACGCACTCGGTCGCCTCTAAAACATCTATGATATAGGGCAGCACATGACATACCATAGGTGCTGTTTTTGGTTGGGTCCTCCAAAGCGGAAACGTAAGCATCCGCTTCATGATTCCGCACAAATTGGTAGCGTAGATAGCGGGCCTTGCATGCCTTTTTTCTTCCGGGCTTTTGTAGTGAGTCTGGATTTGTTTGAACAGTGTTCTCACACAGCTTCGTTTTTGAGCCACAGGGTGGCTGCTGTGGGAATGTGAGAAGCTGCCTGGTATTCGTTGTTTTCCAGTAGACCGTGGTGTCTATTTCTACACTGGAACTTCACCTGACTAACGAAGGCCCGTTGTTTCCACTTTCCTTATTCCATCGTGAATAGTTGATGAGTTCTCAAACTCAGATAAATAGATGGTGCCGATGATTGAACGGCCTTCTTCTCTCCTAAGTATACATACACCTGGATTGCGAACATTCACCTCAATTCATGACAAAATAGTCATGTTAAAATCCACCTCAGATTCAACTCGTAGCATGTTTACTAGGAGCAATTGAATGCGCTAAATGTCACGGCTTGGAAGGCTGCCAACTGATGCGGTGAAAAAGTCCTACTCAGAACTGAGAGTCACACTGCAATGAGCCCCACGTAAAATGACACAGCACATTTACTGTTAAGACCCGAGAACTCCTCGGTGAGGACACTTTCGTGTGGTGTCAGGAAGCAGGTCAAATGTGACATCCCTTGAGGAGCTGTTCAGCCTTGTCAGTCATTAGGGCTGCACCCATCCCCGATCGGGGTAAGCCGACAGTACTTAAAACGGAGTGAGTAACGTGCGTTCTAACTGAGTGTCCAATAAAATATAGCAAAGCCTTACAGCTACCACTAAGAGCTACGCCATTAGTAAATCCTGTGCCAGTTATTCGGTCAGCCCAGAGGAAGGCAAGTCTCGATGCTTTAAAAATGAATCCTGGACTGAGATTACATTCATAATACTCCGAGTTGAGCACGTGAACATTTAACTTAGAAAAACGAGGGAGACGAGAATGATCATTTCTAGCTCACGTTCCTTCGCCCGCAAGCCATACCTAAACCACAGGTATGGAGAACTGGAGATTTGCATCCCAGCTCAACCAGCATCGGTAAAACTTCCAGACCATCGGAACACCTCCCTGATGGCAATGAAGTGCCGTCATAAGATGACTATTGAATCCTTTTCAGGTTGGCATATGATTGGTCTTTTCTTGATCTTGAAATCCTGATATGTGCATGTGCGCGAAATGCGTGTGATGCGATTGTTTATCCAGTTCGACACTGAATCAAACGGGTGGCCATTTCCGAAGTCAATGAGGATCCCGCACGAGTTCTTCACTCAATCATGTGAAGGTCGTTCTTGCCAGACCTTGAAAGTGACCTGTTTATCAAGCCTCGAGGATCCTACCAATACTCCCAACTTTACAGAGTAAAGAAGGGCGTTAAAAGCGATATGGACGAATAGGGGTGCGGAGGACATGGTAAGCGACATAACCTGATGGTCCCTAGTGCAGCCTCGTGCGTGTGTATGTGCGCGCGCATCATCGATTGAGCGTGGGGCAGACAGACAGCGACATCAGACAGGTTCTTTGGAAAGGACAAACAAGCTCCGGGACAGAGCTTGGTTTATGAAGACCGAAAAGAGCTGCCCTAAAGGACCCATGTTATTTTGCGGTGTTGAAATTCATTGGCCGATTTTAGCTCAGGTGGGTGCTCGGTTGAGCGTGCGACGGGAATATCAGTGGTTAAATGCCATCGGAGCGCAAAAATTATATGGCGGGGGGGAGGGCATGCTTACATGAACACGGTGTTTCAGTATGTACTCTGTGTAGACACCAGCGAGACCCGAAATAGTACAGTAGATGGTGATCATGAAGATGCCCTTGGGAGTGATGTGGAGCACACTCGCGGTCGCTTCACCCTTTAGATCCAAACTGGACATTCTAGAGAGAAGAGAAGAAAGAGCCGTATAAACCTGGACGGGCAGGTTGGCGCGTATAAGATCAGGCAGGCGATTGCTGTCTAAATGTGATAAAACTAGAAATATCATCAGGACTTACATTTTCTGATGTCATAAATAATGAGAAAAAGTGGCAAATGAGGGGGACAATTCTGAGGAAAACGTTTAATTGACGTTTGAGGCAACAAAGTCCCCACGAAGACGGGATCCACCAGACGACTTATATTTGCGGGCAACCTGCGCGCGTTCGATCCGCCAACTGCGAGATCCTGTGGCGATTAATGGAACTAGACGGTAGGCCCACGAAAATCATCACCATGATCAAGGTCTAGTTAGTAAAAATCTGCACCAGCCGTTTGATAACGGATCCGGGTTGTAGCTTGGCGCCGATTGGGTTCAACGACATCATTGATCGGATGCTCGGAAGGGGTGAATGCAGTCGCGAAATCCATCCATAAACGGTGAAAAGAACAAAGTGTTTTCGGGTGCATTGCTGAACGGAAGAGAGCACCCCTCACAATTAATGGCTGTCAACAGGAAGAAGTGAATTTATTAAAATACCTCAGAGTGAGCCTACTGCCGAATGGACAGAGTGAGGACGACATTATCTCCCATATCAATGCTGCCCGCAGAGTTTTGAAAATCCCTCGAAAGTGTCTCTGAACCGGACGCAACATCGCCATCGCCTCGAAGATGCGCATCGACTGTACATTCGCCCGGTCAGTCCTCTCACACAAAAGTAATTGCCGAGTTGCATGTTTGAAGGTGGTGTTTGACCCCAATGCGACTTCGTCTCAAACGAGACAGGCTATACTCCTAATTATTTTTTTTATAAACAAATTTGAAGAAGATATTTGTTGACATTACATGTGTTCACGCATCAACAGGCATTTAACCGAAAAAGAGTTGCATCTATAAATTTTATTAGAATGTTTGAACGGTGCTTGGCCTGCAACAGACGACCGTATAAAAAGTTTTTTTGTTATGCGATTTCTAGCGGCGAGTTCAAGGTATATTCTCTTTACCTTAGTCAATTACACCGCAAAAAGTTAAAATTGCAGAAAATTCGTGTGAAACTGTTCTGAAAGCCATATGCAAGCTTTAAGCTGTCAGCCGGCCACTATACCTGATATTCCAATAATGCTGGGTGAACATTCAAGCGCAAACTGCATATAGGGACTGTTTGAAAAAGTTCATCTTCTGCTGATTTACGTACTGAGTTATTTGAATAGACAAGTTTCACGTACTCCTATAGCTAAAGTTTTCTCATCTGATACAATTCTTTACCTTTCCGGCATTTCCATTTTCGTAAAAATCGTTATATCTAAACAACGTAATACTATTTTCAATAATTTATTTTGTATTTTAATTTCATTTGAAGTCGTTCATTATTAATTGGGAGTTTTGGTCGACAGATCGGGATCGACACATCCGAATGATTACATATGACTCATCAAATTAGGCGCGCTTTCTGTCTTGGGGTCAGTGGCAGCATTGGACTAAAGTTCATCAAAGTCTCGTTATCTGCCAGTCTCTGCGGCCCGGTCCTCACCTTAACAACAGAGACGGTTACTTCTTAGAGGCCAAGTAAACGGTTGTATGCCACTTGAAGTGTGAATCAAAGCCGATATACCCGACAGAGGATAGCAGATGGTGATAAATTGAGAGAGACTTTAACGAAACAAGGGCCCTTCAGAAACCCAGAAATGTACGCGTAAATGTTCAAAAAGGAACCATTGTAACAGCCCGAGTCGTTCAAGTGCACTGAGAACGCCAAAGTTTTTAGTGGAAATTTGGTAGCAGGCAGAAATTAGACCTACCCATTGACAATGCCGGCAATCAGTATAAGAAAAAGCGAGGACCAACGAAGAGGGCTGATTGGTCTGAAATGCGAAAAAAAAACGATTAGACTGACAGAACGTCAGAGAGAATGATACAATCTAAATTCACTATTGTATGAGCAGTCTCTACCGTCACCCGTTTCGGAGGTGTGGCAACTAGTCCCACAACCAGCTCCTGTTCCTGTACGCGTGAGCCAAGCATGCGTCCAGTCTGTCCTATGTAGTTACAAGGAGAGTTTCAGCATTAAATGCGATAAAGTACACCCGACTCCTCACTGGGTTTAAATCGTTCCTTGATTTTCATGACCCTGTTGTGCATGATAGCTTTGGACCGGTGTGCAATACGCTTGCTCGCCTCTGACACGTCCTTGATGTATAGTAACGCTTGCCAAACCATAGGTGCTGTTTCGAGTTGAAGCCTCCGGAGACGAACACGCAAGCATCGACTTATGAACGCCCTCTGCATAAACTGGTCGAGGAAATATCGGGCCTCACATGAGGCGTTTGACTGCTCATAGCAAGAGTTATGACCCGGTCTGGCACTTAGAACTCAAACGAGGCCTATGCTTGCATGACTTTTCTCCCAACACCAACACGGCAAAGGACACGGTCGGCCATGAGAAAATGTATTCCTAACCCGCAAGTCGTTGTCATTGACAAGCTGTGTGGATTTATAGCATCCCATTCTGTTCAACCTGCTTCAAGAGAAAGTTCTAGAAGAGACAAGCAATTTCTCTCAGGCATAAACAAATCAGATCTGACGGGTGCACTGTGTCCACAGTCAATGCGGGACGCCGTCGGGCGCATGCGGAGCATGAAGCGTGGGAAACGCGCGCAAGTGCTTTTCTGTTAAATACTCTTCGTGGGAATGTGGAAATTCGCAACACCTCCCCTTTAAGTGGGTCAGTACCGCTTTTGGCGCGGCTTAACCTGTACCGGCTGCGTTGCTTTGCGCACACGGCTTGTCCGGCACCTTCGGAGCAGTTTGCGGTCTAGAGATGCGGAGTAAGCTACTAACAATCAAAGCGGTACACCTGAAGAAGGTACAGCCTTGAAACCGGCTGGTCTGTGGGAATCGCGAACATATTCAACAAGCTGTCGAGAGGGAGTGATGACAGTGATTCGGGCCCGGCTGCATTACTGCAACGCCACGGTCAGATCTGGTTGCGGTGACGAACCCAGATGTCATCATCAAACATCCCTGATTAAGAGGGGAGCCGTCACTTTTCGTAGGCAAGCGGTAGCAGCCTGGTGGAGTTTCCAGTACTGAGGAATAAAAACCGGACTAAGTTTAACTTTTTGGCCCCAGGAAACAATTTTTCAAACGGAGGGGCCTCGAGTACTTGCACTAGACGGTATGCACCCAAACTCAGTAAATATACCATGAAAAGTCTGTGCATGCTTCTTTTAGCTGAACGACGACGGTTTGACCATCGTTTTTGACAAGATCCATCGACTGCCCCACAGCATGATGGCGTAGGGACGGTGACTTGCGCTGCACCTACAGCTCTCTCTCTCTCTCTCTCTCCTCCCCCACCTGGGCTTGGTGGCATAACCAAGTCAAGACCGGAGACAACAGAGGACGCAGGTGGCCTGTGCGGTCGGCGTGCCACCAAACCTGGCTCGGATCCCACCGATTGGGAGTGCCATGGAGGCCACACTAGAAAGTAGAACACTTTCACTGCATCTACCTCACTCTCTGTTCCACTTCCCCATCTGCGGTCGGTGTCAAAACTGGGGATGGGAGAGGACGTAGGCCCACGCATCGTGGCTCAGCACACACAAGAACAAAACAGCAACAAGAGGGGTGGCTCGGATCCCAACTGAGTGGGAGTGACTTAAAGATCACATTAAGGAGCCATTGCAGCCTGAATCTCGGTCCGCCAGTCAGCCACTCCGCACAAATACACACTGAGACGGCCACGCGGTCCCAGTTATCCCGTTAGCGGGCAACCTTCCAAGCCACCGCTTTAAGCGCACCATGATATTTTTAAGCACATCAGATGGCTTACAGTGAGAAAAATACGCTAAGCCATCGACCTCACTCTCTACTCTCGTTCTCAGGCCCAAGGGTGTTTCGATGAGGCTTTGTTTCACATACTAACGGATACCGCAAACCTCCGACTGAGGGTCACTCTTTACTGACGTTTTTATTCGTACATCCACAGTGGGGACATAACAGTGAGTGTGGCACGCGTAGACGGGTTATTTAGGTTAGTCAGGCCTTGTGCCCGAGTCCGCCTCGGATTATCTTGACACTGTCCTGTTATCGCAGTGAGGAAGGCAGTAGGTTTAGCGCGAGTCTGCTATCACTATCAATTACTTCAAGCACTCACAACGCGAGGCACACTGTGGACTTGGGCACATGCGACAACGGAGGTGTCACTAATGCCCGTAATTATGGATAGGAGACGAAGAGCAGGCAGCAGTCATAGTATAAACTGCAATCAACAAACAATGTCTAATGTCGAAAAACTGGACCAGTAGCAAGCCGAAATTTGGATGTATCATTGCCGACACACAGGACAGGTGGATCGTTACAAACGACGAGGTCCACCACCGCCAGGAGGATATTGAGGACCAAATCAGGGCACGGAAAGTGTTTGTGGGGACGCATTACCGTAACGAACACGGAGGTTGGTTGCACGTCCAGATACAGGCTCACAAGGCGCGAGCAACTGACGCCCGATCCCGCATTCAATCTTCTTGACTCAATGTTGACACCGGATACAACTGAGTGAGGCGGAGGGAGTGGGGTAGATGCTACGCAAGGCGGCTATCACTATAAAATAATTAATACGCAAACCACCGTCTCTGCGCCCAGCCTGCAGTTGGGCACACAATACAGAGATAGTCGGAAACTACGGTCGAACGGTCGTGTCTTAACTAGGGTAGGCAAAAGGAAAACATCAAGATCTTGCAGGCGATCTGAGAACATGTTTTGCTCGCAGGGCATTCAAGGACCCCAACTCGGTGATTCCGAGGTGTGCCTCTTCCCCACAAACATTTGTTCTAAGCGGTTCTTTTGCTAAGCGTTCATCAAATAGTGCCTCATAATAAACCCAACAACTAGACATGTTTCAAGAAAAGTTCAAAAATACTACTTCAGGCTCCCTATAATATTCGGGAAGAAAAGTGAGCTTCAGATTCTGCCAAGAAAATAGGTGGATGGGATCGGTTCCGAAGCTGCAGTCGACATTTAACATAATAGAACAGAACAAGGCTCCCGAAAGAAGAAAGCTATGCACTACGCAAGTGAACCTAAAGACCTTGCTGCCCCAAAACAAACAGTGAAGTGCAGCCGTTTAAGCACTTGAGTGTGACCTCGGCTAGAGCACCTGAAATACTAATTCAATAATAAGGCGATAGCGGGTACTTGATACTAGATTAGGGACCAAAGTTTAGGCTAAAAGTTTAGGCGGCCACCTTTTTAATATGTCTCCATGCTTCAAGGTAAACCCATCTTGTCAGATCTTAGATGCCGTAGAGTGAAACGCAGTGATAGTGCCCAGCTTAAACGCAAAAAAGAACTTTGGTGGATACGCTGCGCTATAAGCAAATTCAGTTTGGGATCCGGGAGGTATTGAAGATAAATCACTCGAGGAACAAACTGAGATCCACCTGACAGACTTAAGACAGCATTCGCTTATCTGTTCACAAGTGGAAGGGAATCTAAAAATCTGACGACATAAGTGTTACCCATTCGATGCTAAAATATATTCCGCAAATATTAGCGGTTGTTATGAGCACCGGTGGATTTCTGCTAAGTCTGTGCGGCTCTTGAATTGCAAGTTTCTTCTGAAAATTTACTCTGTTTTCGCCAACGGGACATTATATTCAAAAGCATTTTTTCTATTCTATAAGGGTACTGCTACAGTTTCCATAGTGTATGCAATATTTCCAGAAATTTAGACTTCCATAATGAAGTGTCAAGGTGTTCAAAAAACATTTTAGCCTTCCGTCAGGGTTTTAAAAGCTACCCAAACTTGCTGGTAATATTCGGTTTATGTACAGCGAGGATGCTGTGTCTGAAAGAAGCACCAAATTCAGAGATGAAACGTCAAAAATTAAAGATGTACCCCGGTTGCAGACGAACGAATGGCTTTGATGAGAATCATTGGGATGCAGAGTTGAAAAACGCTGGTCGGTAAACCTGCAGAGAATTAATGAAGTAATTTCACTGGCACCACGAGACCATGCTAGTAGGGTGCTCATCGATCGCGTTATGGGCCATAATCGTCCAGTTGCAGGAAGGGTGCCTTACGTGTGAATTGATGCTAAATGATAGTAGACTTGCGCTGCACCCTCTCTTTCTCCCTCTCCTCACCCACCTGTACCCGGTGACAAGACAGGGTCAAGAAGACCGGATGCGTGATTGGGGCATCTTGAATAATATCTGCGGTGTGTTGATCGAGCCCCCGTATTGGGCCAGCGCGCATCTATTACGCGGCTCATTTAAGGGGCCGCGTAATATAGGCAGGATAACATTACCGACAAAGATAAGCGAGGCTGGAATGGCCATTTCGGACCAATTAACCGTCATCAGTCAGCCATATTCAACCCCAGGTGTGGTAGCCCCTGAGGTTCAAACCCACCGCCTGTTGGTTAGATGTTCCACACCCTAACCATCGAGTAACGGGCTCTTTATCCTAACGGATGCGATCTTGGTTGTGGATTGATCGCACCACGGCCCATACTTATCCCGTTCTCCTGAGTATGGCTGGCTGATGACGGTTAACATGCCAGAAATGGCCAGTCCAGTTTTCTAGTCTTTGTCTTTATTTTACTACTAGACCATCCTTAACCGCATTAAGTCAACGGTAAAAATTAAAAGCTTCAGACCTAGGTGTTATATGTCGAAAAGCAACAAGCGTTAAAATTTCAAAATAAATGCCGAGTCGATTACACAGCGCAAAGGCATTCCGAGGGCGCAAACAAAGATTTTTCGATCGCATAGTCACTGATGATGATGATGATGGTGAGACGTGATAGGCAAAAAAAAACAAGTAGATTTCGAAAAAAATACTCGTTTTGTCAGTTTGACACTCCAATATTTAAACCTAAACATAACAAATATTACATGCCCCAAGTCAACAGCGAAGGTAGTCGTGTAGGGCAGACGGTTACGTCTTACAAATAAAACGCAATTGCAGTTCGACCATGTGCTTCGCAAGAACGAGGTAACAGCCTTGCGCGGCATCTACCGTACTCTCTCCTCCGTCCCTCACCCAGCCGAACTCGGTGGCAAGATAGAGGCAAAGAGATCGGAGGAGGGATCATGCGCAAGTGGCTGTCACGGCATCGGCATGTTCATAGACGTGCCACCAAATTTCTCCTCCCCCCCCCCCCCCTGGTGCTATATGGGGCATTTGTTACGGGAGCCCTGATCTGGAACCCATGTTTGGTCCAGTGCGGCCCGTTTAAAGGGCCTATTTGTTCACACAAACAGAAACAGGTGCACTATGCAGAGAAAACCTAACCGGCTAGCCTTGTCTGATTTGGATCGTTACCCAAAACTATTACGGGTCGGTGGACGATGTGCAGAGGCCTCAGAAGAGCGCATATCGGGGTGGAGCGGAGAGGCACGGAGGATGGTGTCAGCCCTTCAACCTTCAACCTGGACACCCGTTTAAGTAGTGACAGTCGGGATAGAAAATTACACAGGAAATATAAATTACCGTTTGATTATCAACCGAAAGAGGATCGCGGTGCTGAGGATTTTGAAATTGGCCAGCACCTAAAATAAGAGGGGGAAGGAAGGACGGGGGCGAATAGAAGCGAAGTCAGTGAGTATAAGATGCGCCCAAAGTTGTGAAACATCCAAAGCATTCGATGAGGAAAGCCCGGGTCGTAATTCATACCCCCTGGCCCATTGGCTTCACGACAGTGAGTGCCCTGAATCATTCGTTTATTTAAATGAGTTTAAAATTGCACACCGGTCCAAAAATAATATGAAAATTATAGACCGATTAAACCCTAGGTAGTAGGCTGGTGCTGTGTATCATATGACATACCTCAACTGCCGATGTAATTACATATTTCAAACTGAACTCATGCTCGGAACGCGCATACGCAAACATAAGCTAGCCATGCAACCAAGCGCCTTGCTGCGGAACACGGTGACGGAATTGCACACCGGCCCAAAACCACAGGGCCGTGAAAATCAAGGACCTACAACACGGATCAAGGATTAAACTTCACAGGAAGGCAGATAATCATCCACACCAGAAGCAGACGAGCCGACAGGTGATTTGCGCCTGCACCTCCGACAGAGACCTGCGCAATCACCTCCAGACCTGTCGCTAATCGCTGATCGGCCCCAGCCAGTGAAATCTGTTACTTGTTCTGCTGTCGCTGCGACCTCTGACGATGGACTGTTGCTACGAATTTGACAGCTCGGAAAAATAAACGAATGATTTCGGTGCTCAACCAGTCTCCTCTTTTTTCTCCAGTCACTCAGGATCTGTCGTTTGTAGTTATTTGTGACTTGAAAAAGCGCGATTATTTTCTCCACAAGACATCAGCTTGCACTTGTTTCTTCTTTAGAAAATTATCCAACGAAATCAGAAGGACAGTTTGGTTTCGAAAAACTGTCAGGAGTACTTGCAGAAAAAGGAAAACTAGAGAT
This sequence comes from Schistocephalus solidus, assembly GCA_017591395.1. Taxonomy (NCBI): domain Eukaryota; kingdom Metazoa; phylum Platyhelminthes; class Cestoda; order Diphyllobothriidea; family Diphyllobothriidae; genus Schistocephalus; species Schistocephalus solidus. The sequence goes on along the minus strand of WEDG01003799.1, from coordinate 34,922 downwards.
GAGCCCTCCATCAACCATTTATAGGAAAAATATGGAATCGATACAAGTCAAATCCGAGCTGTCGTCACAGTGGCATGGCGCATGCGGTGAGAAACGTTCGTGTGTGACACGCGCAGACGGGCTGTTTAAATTTGTCAGCCACTGCGCCCGTGCCCACCACCAGCAGTCTTGACTTTATACTGACACTGGAGCAAGATGGTTGAGGGAAAAGAGACTACGGTAGATGCCAGGCGAGTCGGCACCGCCTGTGACATGCGATGGACTTTGTCGCCTGCGACGGTCGAGCTGTTGGAGTATGCGGCTGTCTGCAAAACTGATGCTTCTGGCGTTATCGATTCTACTTTGCCTTCTTAAATTACCGACTTTTGTTAACCAGAACAGGACCCACCCGGGCCCTCATTGAAGGCGGTTGTCTGCGGAGACAGGACTCTGAAGAGAACTAAGAGCTACAGGACTATAGTTAGGAAATACTCGAATGGTGAGAAAGCTGCAGCGGCCAGATTTCAGGCAGAGGCATGGTCAAAAGAAAAGCATGAAAGCTCAAAGGGATCAACACTAATTCAGGGTCCCCGGTTTCCCAGATTGCTGTTGAGGTATGGATAGCTGACAACATGAAATAAACCAGGACTGATAAACCCTATATTCCCCCTTACCCCAAGTGCTTCGAGTGCATAGTGAAAGCTCGTCCGCCGAATCCCATAATTAATATGACCTGATTATGAAAAACTCTGCAGTGACGCTCAAGCGCACGACAGCAAAGGGATGGCTTTAGTACAGCTAACGCTCTAATCCCTTGAGCCACGAGGTCCCACTGGGAGCCATGAGTTTAATCACATTCGACACAAATTACCGGCCCAGCCTACTGCAACGTATGAAATTTACCGATTATGACATAGCAAGCTGACTGCCCATTATGACGAATGCCGAAGGCTCCTGTAGGTGCGAAGCAAATCAGATTTCACATTCCAGATCTCATACATTTGACAACTGCCCTATTAAAGAGACATTGCAGTTGGGTAACGGGTTGCAGTGTCGTGAGAGTTTAAAGAGCGTTCGACAGTCTGTACTGATAAAACTATGTACCAGATGCAAGTTGAGGCTGTTTCTCACTCTTCTAAGTGGGAAGCAAGTTAGTTGCCACGGGCCAGACAGGAGGCAGTTGTTTGCGCGGCGTAAAGCCCCTGGCTAACATGTGCCACGCATAGATGGTTGCATGTACACGATATTTGGACCATCAAGGGTCCACAACCACCTCCCCCCCCCCGGGAGGCAGGCCTGGCAGTTACTTGCGCGGCACCTGTCTCATCCTCTCCTTCCCCATTCATCTTGTTCCCGTGGCGACAACAAGTTAAGACAGCTAGAGGTAGGCGAAGGCACAATGGTAGAGAAAGCTAAAATCCCGTCTGCGCGTACACACACACGACGTGATCACTGTCTATGTCCTAGTAGAAGCAGCTGGGGAGGTGACTGCAGCACCCTCTGATGCATGTCACACCCACACACTAGAAATGAGAGCATATAAACGCAAGCGCGCCAGCAGTACACGGATAAGCTAAAAAAGGGCATATTTAGGAGGGCACAGAGAAACGCGCCTGGTAAGTAGCAGGATCCATTTCCAATTGGATGGCAAGACCGAGATTGTTAGTGATGGTGTAGAGAACCGCCGGCACGGCAAAAGGCGTAATAATGAGCAGGAGGTGGCAGACTGGGGATCCGACGGTGCTTGGTGCCGTGGTACTGTATCCCGGTGAGTGCGGAGAGAATTCCGCCCTCAGACGTTCACGCAGGGCAGAGAAGAAGGAACCTACGGAGGCGACCGAGGACTCGTCAGCAGCACTTGGACGTGCATTTGCCTTGGCAACTTCAAGCATGAACATAAAGGCGGACAGGAGGAGCTGAAAGCAGAGGTAGAACAAATTTACCTCGGCAAAGCGGGCCCGAACAGTGGGGTTCTACAAGCGATGCTTCGGAGAAATACCGTTCACCATGTGGTCCACTAGACTGTAAGTCAACCTGGTTGACTGCTGAGATACGCGAACATGCGAGTCCCAGGAAGAAGCTGAAAATAAGTAGACGTGATCGCGGCAACATGAACGAGGTTTTGGATTCATACTCGAACTCTTCATCAGAGACCGAATCAGCTATGGGTAATTCATGCACAAGAGAGTCTCAGGAGTTATAAGGTGCAGTCGCTATGCTACCTAGAACAGTTCAAGTCTCCGTTAGCTTTCATCGCAGAGGGGTTACCTACTGGTGCGATAATTGATTAATAGCCGACACTCGAGTCGTTACTCGCTGAAATTTAATCAGCTGTATTAGATGTTGGCATGATGACTGCTGGGCTATCGGACTCAATGACATTGGCGTTGAAAGCAGTGTTCACCTGCGCGCTCCCCGAGTGGTTAAATAGTTTGACTAAACTAAGTATCAGCACCGAATATGGGGTGGGGAGGTCATTGTACTTGTTAATTGATGCAAGCAGCTCGTGGATCACGCGATTGTCACCTCTCGCAATGCAGTTACTTCGTCCGCAACTGCACCAGATCCGGTAAACAACCCCAAACCTTTATTGTCACGGTAGTGGGTTTTTTGGTCTTATTACCTGACGCCTGTTGGTTGTACTCGCCGTGCTATAGGACAGTAGCATTCGAACCATGGGGACCAAAAACGGACCATTTTAGATGACTAGAGATGTCCTCCTGGTGCTGTCGTAGAGAGTCGTGATAGAGTCGGCACACTTCCCCCGCAAAAGCTTTATCAGGTTAAAAGAAAACTCATTTACTGTAACTGTATCTGGTGATGGGTTCCGGAGAAAATCCGAAATGTCCGGCCAATAAACACCACGTTTCAGTGATCACCTCTTCTTCTTCTTATTCTGAAAACTCCCATTTTTATTCAACCACCTGCTCTGCGAAGATGATGAGGTAGTTGTCGGGCCCTCTTTATTACACCTTATTAAATCCGCTACCGCAAACAGACGGGAAAGGGGAGACCTTGTGTGGGCCAACACAGAGACCATAAGGTTTCGGAGTTATCGCAGTTCAATAGTGGGCAAAACGAGGACGTGGGTGCGATAGAGGGCTTGGGGCAGACGGTGTGCACATCGCATAGGATGTTATGCTGGTGTCGCGTGATAAGCGTACACTTGGACAGCCCCGACCTGCGACATGAAAAGGTCTTAAGCAACAAGGAGTATGGACTACGACTAGGAAGGAGTTCAAATGGCCCTTCGCGTCTTTGGCATTTACAATTTGGGTGCATAATGCAGAGGTGGGTTTGCGCGCCACTTTTATTTGAATAAAGACATGATTCCGTTGATCGAAAAACTATTTATTTCCCACCTACACATACAAATAGAATGCGAACGATCGCCTTAATTAGGGCTCACTATCAAGTGCCCTTCAGCGAGCTCATACACTCTCAAGTCCACCTTATCAACATATGCTACACGTCGCTATGCGACCGCCTGCGAGGGCTCTAAAGTGAGCTCCAGGGCATAACGGAACATGCATGTCCCTTAAGCAGATCGGTGAGCCGATCGCAATTGACAAAACAGCAGGCCCGTGGCTCAACGGCAGAGTTCGATTCAATTACCAAAGGTCGCGGGTTCGAATCCCAAGTGGTCCACACTTGAGATTGGGTATTACTGGCTAATGACGGCTAATAAGCCGGAAATGGCCATTCCAGTCTCCTTTGTTTTTGTCAGTTCCACCTTATATATATATATATAGTTCCTATTTAAATGTCTCTTGGTCCGTGTTGTTTGCATGCAAAAAGTAGTTTGAATGGAGCTCGGTCTGCGGCCAGGCAGGCAGTCACACGACATAATGAGATCACCGACAGAGATAAGCGAGACTAGAGTGACCATTTCTTGCTTATTACCCGTCATCAGCCAACCTCACCCTACCCCAGGATCGGGGGGAAGGGCACCTGAGGTTTGAACCCGCGTTCTCCCGTAATCGAGAAGGGTAAGCGGTCTACGCTTAAAGTCGCTCACCTTAAGGATTTCAATGCAGAGGACAACGGCCATGAAGCTGAAGGGGACTTTGCCATTCTCCTCGCATAAGTGGACAAGGATTGTGTAGGAGGAGTACAGGAGCACTCTGAAAACAAACACCATAAGACTTGTTAGTGTGAAAGCCTTTGGCTGGTCGGCAGGTAGCATTGACGTTTATTTAAATACTTGTTAAAGCGCCCATGAATGAACTGGTTCCCACAGCAAGAGCGCAGTAGGCAACAACAAAGTGTAGCAACACCGTCGGTGAACCTAGACGCCGATGCCGAAACAGAAATGAAAATGTCTCGTAGAGTTCTGATTCTGACAGGGGACGATGGACAGGGATATAGATTCCATATCCACAACGCAGAGAATTGACACAGTAAGGATGGACCACAACCTGACAGTCAGTCAAAAATAGGAGCGAGTTACACCCTCAGTTGGCAATCATCAAAATTACGACTGTTTACAGATTAGGTCAGGGTCTAGCTGATCGGCGACGAATTGGTGAGGCAGGAGGTAAAAGTGGGTCAACTTGTTGGAAATCAAATTGCTTATGAACGGAAAAGAGTTAAAAATACCTTGCTACTCTGACTTAATGGCAACTTTTTTGGATTAGAAAAGACCATTTGAGATTTATCCTAGACGGCAAATTTAACAAGGTATTACGACAGACGGCCAGTAAAGAGCAGGACATGAGGCTTCCCGATAAAACGAGACAGCGGCACCTCCATGTGGTCCTCTGCTACGTGTGAGATCCGAACAGTTCACTCCTGTGTGTAAAATCCTGGCATTTTATATGAGAAGCCAGGTAATGTGTTTGACAAGTGCAGACGGACGGCTTTTAGCTCTGTCAGTCATCTCTCCCAATTTCGGGACCATTTGATTTTACTGGCTCGGAAAGTGGACTGGTGCACGGGGAATGGGGGGAGGAAGTGACGTCGACGGCTCAGTCCATTGTCCTCTTTGGAGACAATCTAACACGCTTCAGACTACCACGGGGCGATGTGATGACAGGCCTAGATGCGGGCTCACGCCGAGCCAGCCACAGGCGCCATTTCCAGACTGCCGTCATTTTGACTCATTCCTGACATCGGGTCTAGATGTGAGACGGTACAAGAGTGAGGCATATAAAGCGCAAGTCTAAACGAATTCGAGCGCACACCATCACCACCCCCCATACGGTGGGCCACAAGATGGACATTGTCAGAAACGACGGTCGAGCTGTCAAACAAGACAGCTACTTCACAGTCACTGTTCTGAACCCATGAAGGGGAAATTTTTAAGACTTATAAAGGACTAGACATCTTGACAGATTTGAATAATTCATTTGACAGGATTTTGAAAATCTCCGCAGCCTCTGTGGGCTTCGAATCCACGACAGCGAGGTAAAATTAAGGCTATAATACAGGCAACGCTCTAACCACCGGAGGTACCAGGTCCCATTTGGAGCCGTGAAGTTAATCATAGCTCGCTCAAGTTACCCGACCACCTTACTGCAACGTATGGAATCCACCAATTCTGATACAGTAAGCAATCATTCTAGAATCCACCAGATGACTACCAGACATAATTAATTAGTAGGAGGTCCTGACAGATTTTAATAATTCATTTGACCCACGTTTGATACACTCGACGGCCTCGATGGGTCAAACGAATTATTTAAATCTGCTAAAATCTTCTACTAGTTAAAATATTTATTTAGTGAATCTAAAGCAGTACTACCGTGTCTCAGCATGTTTCATTAGCCTGTAGGACGCTTAAGATCCCCCCAAATGTAAGGAGAGGAAAGAGGGCAGGCAGAGACGAAAGAGAAGGAAAAAGGATGACTAACGTTAAGTCTGCTAGCAAGCTCCCATTTTTATTAGAAAAGAAATTTCTTTAAGACTGTGACGCTGACCTACTTTGGTAGGACGCCTTAGGCGTTTGAGACATACTGAATACATTCTGTCTGGACTATCCAAAGTACTTTCAAGATACAAACTACCATGGCTTAAAAAGCCCAAGGCAGTCAAAACATGCTTCAAGCTTAGTTAGTTTAAGGAACGTAGCGATAGTTCAATTGATAGGACTGGAGCAAACGGTGTTTTTTGCAGAAGTTTCCCGAATCGTAATTTTCCTCTCGGAAGTGACGTACAGTGCACAATTTCAAATTGAGTAGGTTTTAGGAAGGCAGTAAGCTGACTGCCCAAGCAGGATTTCCTAAGCAATTAATTTGGGGTTTTGAGAGATTAGAATAATGCATTTGACGCAATTGTGAAAAACTCGGCGGTCAGTAGGGGGAAAGGAAAGCTTTAGTCCAGATTGATTTCTTAAGAAATCCTTGATTGGAATTTGTGGATTGCATACGTTGCACCAAGCTGGGCGGGTAACTTGATCCAAATGTGATTAAACACACGGCTCCCGGTAGGGCCTCGCAGCTCAAGTGGCAAGATCGTTAGCTGTGCTTAATCTTCCACTTGCTGTCGTGGGATCTTAACCCACCCAGACCACTGAGTTTTTCACAATTGGGTCAAATGCATTACAAAGGATTGGTATATACGTGGATCAAGTAGCATATTTCGTAAGCATTTCTGGTAAGTCTACGGATATTAAATGAAAAGGAGAGAATAGGGAGAGGCCTGTGACTAAATACCCATTACAATCTGGCAGACAGGCTATCTTATCTTTGCCGAAGGGCCTCGCGACTACATTTGGGCCCAACCCAAGGGTGTGCGAGTTTAACTTCAGTAAAATAATAAGCAGTAGGTTCCAATAGGAGCCCAACTGAACCTTTATCAACAGGCATACTAACCACCTCTCAGCTTACACCCTTCTCATCATTTCCTACAACAGCTTACGATTTGCGTACGGCGATTTCCACTGAGAACCCACGAGGTGGACGCAAAACCGGCGACTTACGAAGGGATAAGTTTATAGTGCAGCGAACCTTTGCAACATCTACCACATTCTCTCTCTCTCTCTCTCTCTCCTTCTCGCTCGCACTCTCCGCGTCGCTGACTAGAAAGCGGGCCACTCAGACAACTCTCCGCGGAGGCTGACTATCACGGCAAACATTTAAATGTTTTTTTAACCTTCGCGCATTTAAAAATTTGTAAAAGGTGATCCAACCAAATCCTCCAAAACGTCAGATAAACCATGTTCCCTCTCAAACAACCAAATATCTCAACGGTAGCACAGAAAGCAGATGTTTAAGAACGTGTTTGGCCTGCTATAGGCAGCTCTGGTGCACATGGAAAGGTGTGCGCGTTCATCGGATAGAACTCACCCTCCAATTAGCATCAATCGCCAGACCAAGGGGCGAACAGGAGGTTCCGGAGTTGGTAGCTGGGAGGACGAGGAGGAGCCCGCATTAGTAGTGGTTTTCGAGATGGATCCATTAGTAACCCCACTGAGCGATGGCACGCGAACATCCACTGCTGTCACTTTTTGAAGACAAAGGGGTAAGTTCGAAAAGCATGTCACTAGCGTAGTTCAAAACGTTTGCAGGTAAGGTTTTAAACACGGACGGCTGAAGTGTTTTGACGACGAATAACTAAAGCATAAGTGGCAGGCTTCGGCAGTTAATCAAATATGTGCAGCTTGACATTTAACAACGCCTATCGGAAATGGGCCTTTTTTTACGATTTCAGGTAATTAAAAAAGGTTCCAAGAAAGGAAAATTCACCATCCGACAGTAACTCATGGGGCCTAAGGACCGAATTACAATTACGTGAAAAGATGCGATGTTCTACAGCATACCATGCAGGGACATCCACACCTGGGGCTATTTATGGCTAGCTGATGAGAGCTAATGCGCCAGAAATAGCGGTCATAGCCTTGCCTTGGATGATGCTCCCTTATCTGCATATATTACTAGTTCAGAAGAATGCTCGCATTGCAGGTGGTTGCATACAGAGCCCCAGGTGTGGATGTCCCTGCATGGTATGCTGTAGAACATCACAGCTTTTCCTGTCTTTGTCGGTTACACATTAACAACATATGCTACACGTCGCTATGCGACTGCCTGTGAGTACTCTAGTCTGAGTTCCAGGGCACAACGGAACATAAATGTTCCTTACAGATCGGTGAGTCATACCACTATCACCATTCCCGATCGCAACTGATTAAAGCAACGAGCCCGTGGCTCAATGGAAGAGCGCTAAAATACCAAAAGAGATCGCGGGTTCCGAATCCCAGTGTTCCGCACACTTGGGATTGGGTATGACTGGCTGATGACGGCTAATGCTTCGGTGAGTCGGCCATTCCATCTCCCTTTGTCTTTGCCGGTCTCCAGACATTTCAACATATTTCAACAAGCCTGCTATGCGACCGCCTGTGAGTACTCTAGTCTGAGTTCCAGGCACAACGGAACATAAATGTTCTTTGCCAGATCGGTGAGCCGCACATAATCATCATATTCCCGATCGCAACCGACAAAGCAACGTGCCCGTGGGGCTCAATGGTAGAGCGTTTGACTCAAATACCAGTTAAGTCATGGGTTCGAATCCCAGGTTCCACACTTGGGATTGGGTATGACTGGCTGATGACGGCTAATAAGCCAGAAATGGCCATTCCGGTCTCCCCTTGCTCCTTTGTCGGTTCCACATTATCAACATATGCTTCACGTCGCTATGCGACCGCCTGTGAGTACTCTAGTCTGAGTTCCAGGGCACAACGGAACATAAATGTTCCTTACAGATCGGTGAGCCACAACATAATCATCATATTCCCGATCGCAACCGACAAAGCAACGAGCCCGTGGCTCAATGGTAGAGCGTTTGACCCAAATACCAAAGGTCGCGGGTTCGAATGCCAGGTGTTCCACACTTTGGGATTGGGTATGACTGGCTGATGACGGCTAATAAGCCAGAAATGGCCATTCCGGTCTCCCCTTGTCTTTGTCGGTTCCACATTATCATATATATATATATATATATATATATATATATATATATATATATATATATATATATATATATATATATGTGTGTGTGTGTGTGTGTGTCTGTCCAGGGAGCATTTGATTCTAATCCACGCTTTTCATAAGGAATCCTCTATAATACAGTGAAAAGAAACTTAAAGGCAGACATCTAGGGCAAAAAGAAAAAATTCTGAAATTGATATGCTCCCGTTTTGGAAAACAGCTATTCGGAATTTAGTCTGTCAGACAGAAGGAAATACCAGGAAAACAACCTGAATATTAGAATGACTGAAAAACATGTTCAAGATTTGTTTAAAAGGTAGTGTGTTTTGTGGGAGGTGGAGAATCCCTTTTGAGTAACGGTGGTGGAATTCCCTCCCTCTTCCATGTCAGTCTTTCGTGTACATAAATTGCAGTATTTACAACGCAGATCGACTAGCTGGCACCCACATGCAGTTCCAACGCTGGAAACGCCGACAGATTGGTTATAGGTAACCTAATTTAAATACGCCAGGACACTGGTCGAGGAAACACAAGGTTGCGATGAGTGGCTTAAGAGGCCAAAGTTCAAGCAACCGACGAGCACGGAGGGATTAAAGGGTGCGTCATAATTAAAAAAGTAGCTTATACATCCGCGAATAGCACGAGTCACGCCCATGTATCATGCATACGCATTCCAGTCACCTCAATTTCTTGAAGCAATTTCAATCGGGCACATTGAAGCAGTTTTGAACTTGCATAAATTTTAAACTGCTCTACAAAATGTTTGCAGGCATCATGTTACTGTTACTGTGCCTATCCCATTAAATGCTAAGCGAAATTCTGAAATGCGTCTTCAATTCAAAAATATTACTTAAGTAGTCGTAATATTAATGAAAACGCATATATCCGCCAACTTTTGAACATGCTTTTTTCGACAGCCAGCACAAACTACCCTCTGCTACATCGGTAGCACGACTTGTTATCGTTGATTGTCAATGCCTTTATAAATTCAAAAACTATCTTATGTAAAACATGTACAAAAATATTCCTTCTTGAGCTCTTTAGCAACAAATCACGTCTTACTTAAATTTTATGCTTGAAAAATGGGTATTTGTATTTTCGCGAACACCTTCGTATACGCAGGTGTTAGTAGAAATACCAAAAAATCAATCTCCAGGTCTTAAGGCATAACAACTGATTATGTGAAGCCAAATGCGCGGCCGGTTGCAGAATCAACCAGTCGAATGGCCAAGTTTGATGCAAACCCAAACGCAGTTTATTTGGTATTAGAACGGAAAGGTCCCCTGATAGCATATCCGGTGCGTTTTTCCACCGACGTGCAGAAGGGTAGTATTCGGTATTCTGATCGCAGTACCCGAGCGATTCGTGTCAATATGTGCACTTGCACGTTAAATTGCACTCACGCTCAACACGACATGTCAGGAAGTTCGCCTTCAGGAGCATTTGTGGGGTTCACAACACCAGGCATTTCGCAGCCTACTCGAGTCAAGATTGCGCATTTGAGGCCTACAGGCGTTGTTTAGAGTTAAAAATCATTATAAATGTTGGAATTAGTACGGTTATGACGAAACAAAAAGGTATATATAAGGTCTCAGCACACAATAGCCAATAAATAGACAATTAGACCGATGACATACTGTAGTGACGAAAAGAGCACAACACACCGGTTTATAATTGCCCGCTTCGGAAAGTTCAGGTCGAATACGCCCAAGGTTACGACAGTTTCAACCCGTAAATGTCAGAGTTAGGCCAATGACAATACTCAGCGATCCGGACATATAATCTGTGAAAACTCCCCTGCCTAAGCGCTGACAGTCATCATTGTAAATTCAAGCGAAAATTAGGGTTAACAAATAGGGGCCATAGTGACTCAGAGGAGTTGCCGGTAATAAACGGGCTCGAAATTTTAACGATTTATGTTAAACAGAATAAGAGCCATTTTAGAGTTAATGCATGCTCTAGGGCGACTAAACAAGTGAATTATTAGTTTACGTCCATATTTTTCTAATTTTGAAACCTGAAAAGAAACTGATAGGAGTACCGAACAAGGTAGTAGACAAGTTTATCAAACATGCCATCCAAATTAACATACGAAATAGAACGTTAATTTCAGTTAAATGCAGTTTATTATAGAAAAGAGATATAAACTCCTTAAAACTCCCTTTTTGTTACAGGTTGCCAAGAAAAAACCATCGGCTCATAAAAAATACAAAAGTGGTGATTTCCATGCTTATATTTGGAAATCAAACCGCCGTCGGTGAATAGAAACCAGTGACTACTCACATATGAGGAGTATTGTATATTATTGAATGTTACGGCATAGCCCTTGTTGACGTTATTTATATACAATGGAAATAATAAATGCAAGTATATACAGACAACATAAAATACAGTTAGCCATTTTACATCGAACGATACACATAAAATGAAATCATGAAGTAAAGCGTTCTTAAGGCGGATGCAAACGATATTTTTCCGTCCCTTCTGTATAAGATATTAAATATTGATCTTGAAAGTGAAACTTTCCGTATTTCATGGAAGGAATCGCACATACTACATTTTCCGAAACACGGCCGACCTACGTCATTTGACGACTTTAGGCCAATAAATACACTACCAGCAGTCTCGAAGATCTTCGAGACCTTGATCAAAGACAAGATGATGTGTCAACTAAGAGAGAATAACCTACTTAATGCGCCTCAGCATGGTTTTCTCGAAAAAATGTCTTGTGACACTTGCCAGCTCTCTTTCTTTGATCATGTGCTACAATCTAGAGAGAGCGGTTTTGCAATTTACACCGTTTACTTCGATTTCACTTAGGCTTTTGATCGTTTTGACCATGATCTCCTACTGCTGAAACCTGCCTCCTTCGGCATAGGTCACAAGCTTCTGAACTTAATATTTTCCTATTTGAATGCTCGCGCACAACGGCTTAAAATTTCTGATGTTATCTCCATCCCCACGCATGTGAGGTGCGGAGTTATTCAGAGCAGCGTGCTCGGCCCGCTTCTATTTTGCCTCTTTGTCAACGATGTTCCTGATTGTTTTCAGTATGGTAGGCCCTTTATGTACGCTGACGATTTATAAGTTGCCAATCGATATAAATCGGTTGAACGCAACATCGTGCTTGGGATCTTAAAAACGGATCTTCAGGCCTTCGCTCAGTGGTGTCGCACATGGCGCCTCTCACTTTCTTGGCAAAAGTGCTCCGTTATGGTTATTGGCGACAACCACCAGCCCCACCTAAGCATAGATGGTCATGATCTAAACGTGCCCGGAGTTATAAAGGATCTGGGCATATCATACTTTAGTAGTCTTAATCTGTCAGAACACTGCGCCCTGGTTGTCTCGAAGTCACGACAAACTACTGGGTTTATTTTCAGAAATGTTTAAAACCGTCAAAATTAGAATCAGCCTCTATAAAATGTATGTCAGGCCTAGTCTGGAATACTGCTCGTTTCTATTTAGCCTTCTGCACGCTAGTGAACGAAAGAAGATAGAATTAGTCCAGCCCTTCTTTACAAAAAGAGTTTTCTATTCAGATCACCGAAACCTGTCCTTCCACCAACGCTGTGAGCTTACAAGCCTTGACCCGCTGTGGCTTCGCAGATTACAGAAGGGACTATTTTTACTGTTTAAACTACCAAACAGTCTACATTTAACCCCCTTAAATCTCTGAGGCACCTCGACCACTCTCGGCGAGATGTATTTTTATTTCTTCCTTTGGCACGCACAGTTAGATACGGACAGTTTTTTTTCGGTAAACGCTATAGAAATCTGGAATAAGCTACCTAGAAGTATCAAAATTCAGCAAAGCTATCCCTTGTTGACGCGAACTCTCACTAGTTTTCTACATTCAGGACACCTTCCAAAACTTTTGAGTGCTGACTCTGCTGAAGCTCTCTTTGGTTCTGATGGCGTTCACGGACTCTGAATCCAGTGCCGGTCTTCATGCTGAGGGCAATATTGCTGGCTCTGCAGACCTCAATCGGCTTATTTCTCAGTCGACAGCGAACAGCCGCTCGCCGACATACCTGCTGGTGCAGAATACCGGATCCGTAATACTGAATGGAGAGGTTCTTCACCGGACACCTGTGTTAACGCGTCCCTGTCCAGAACTTTAATTAATCAATAAGCTGCAGTTTTTTCTCCTGATGACACCTGAAACATCGATCAGGAGTTTTTTTCACTATCAGCTTGACCCTCTACTGTATATATTTTTTTGACCTTGCCTGTAAACTGGCAATAAATAAATAAAATAAAATAATGGTTGGCTGAAGATAGTCCTGCAGGAAGAGTCATCGATTATCAAAAATAAGCAATCTTATCGTCGTTTGAACATATCCACGGTATTCGACGTCATTATTTCGCTTGGAAGTGAGTTCGATGGTTGAACCACTCACTTACTAAAATAAAATTTTCATTGATATAGGGGTAAACATTCGCGTTTGACCTTATATGGATGACCGCGCAGGTAAGCAGTGTTTGTAAACTCAAAGAACTCTTTGGATTTCAGTGAACAAACATGTCTGTGGGATAATTCGAATGTTTATAGCAGGTAACATCTCATTTTTCTATAGGATAAAGGAAACATCATCTCACTGCTCGAAAGTGGTGAAGAGCGCAATTGTGGTGTTGCATGCCAGCAGACGAGCCTTTTCGGATTTCCGATGAAGATCTCTTTGCTAAGACTTTTGGAACGTTCATTAGGCCTCATTAAGAATATGCTATGCAAGCCTGGAAACCCTGGACAGTTCAAGATCAGAACTGCCCCGAAAGAATACAGAGAAAAGCAACCTAAATGGTTAGAAGTCAAAGCTCCTTGCCATATCCGACCCGCCTAATGAATCTTAATCTGTTCCCTTTGAATTATAGGCAAATGCGTGGTGATCTCGTGCAGACATTCCGCATTGTGAAGGGATTGGATTGTTGCCTGGAATTCTCGGACTTCTTTGAATTTGCCGCAATGACCCATCTCCGAGGTCACCCATTAAAACTGCGTGTCCAGCAGGCGAGACTGGATGTGCGCAAGTTCTCCTTCTCTGTCAGAGTGGTTTAAACCATGGAATGCCCTCCCTGAAGACGTTGTGATGTCACCATCGCTGGAAATCTTTAAAAGGAAGCTCGATAGTTTTATGTTCCAAAACGAGCCTGAGCGATGAGGAATTTATCTTAACCCTCGTGAGTCGTGCACCACTTGTCATTTTTTATGACCACATTTGTACCTTTGCAACCCACATGGTTCCTCTGTGTACCGCACTTAATTTTACGTTACAAATAGGGTACTCAAAGGCCTTTGCCTATTTCCTTCAATAAATTGAATTGAATGGAATTGAATGACATCTCATTTTTCTATAGGATAAAGGAAACATGTTGAGCTCTTTTATGTATATTTTGAAGGGTTACAGGCATTGCCCTTGATGACGCTAATAATATAAAGCTATCATGCCATGTGTACAATCAATATAAAAATTGTGTACATTTAAAAATGTTTGAGTCAAAGCATAACATAACTTCAAATGCGTGTTCACATCTAGAGGCGAAACATTGTGGAAGAAAATTAGAAACCGCAAGATTTTAAAAGGCTGGTTTTAAGTAATCATGTTGCGAGAGTCGTCTTTTGTCAAATATTATGTCATCAAGCCTTCTTTTAAAATCAGAAATGCTGTCAGAGGTAACCGTCTCACTTGGTAACGAGTTCCAAGGTCGTACCACTCGTTGGCGGAAACAAAACTTTCTGAGGTTCAATCGCCTGCGTTCGCTATTTACCTTGTAAGGATGACCACGCAGATGATTTGTGCAGGCAAACTCGAAGAAATCCTCCGATCTCAGGGAGGAATCATGGCTCCGGATAATCCGGAATGTCCAGAGAAGGCTACACCGTAAGTGCCTGTAAGAAAGAGGAAAGAAGTCAAGCTTTTTCAATCTGTTTTGGTACGGTAAAGACTTAAAACCGTCGACTATCTTCGTTGCTCTCCGTTGCACCTGTTCGAGGATGTCAAACATCTTTCTTCATCCACGGTATACAGGCTGGTATTCCGTAATCTAAGTGTGGTCTCACAAAGACGCCATATACTTTTCCGAAGAGATCAGGTGGGAATATTTTAAATGCACGTCTGATCCAATGCAGTGTACATGTTGCCTTCTGTACTGCTTTCTTACAGTGTTCTGAGGACATCAAATTTTCAGTTGTCCACATGCCCAGATATTTGTGTGTTTCTACCTCTTTAAATGCAGTACCATTAATAAAGAACTGGTGTTTTAGAGATACTTTTCGACCGGCGCTTATGTGTAGGATCACACACTTGGATACATTAAACTTAAGCAGCAACCAAGCCGACCAGGCACTTAGTTTGTCGATGTTCAACTGTAACCTTTTGCGTCATCAGCGCAGCTGACTTCAGTCCATATTTGTATGTCATCTGCGTCACCTAAGAGAGAAAAACCTACTTAATGCGCCTCAGCATGGTTTTCTCGAAAAAAGTCTTCTGATACTTGCCAGCTCTCTTTCTTTGATCATGTTCTACAATCTAGAGACAGCGGTTTTGCAATTTACACCGTTTACTTCGATTTTACTAAGGCTTTTGATCGTGTTGACCATGATCTCCTACTGCTGAAACTTGCCTCCTTCGGCATAGGTCACAAGCTTCTGAACTTAATATTTTCCTATTTGAATGCTCGCGCACAACGAGTTAAAATTTCTGATGTTATCTTCAACCCCACACCTGTGAGGAAGCGGAGTTATTCAGGGGAGCGTGCTCGGTCCGCTTCTATTTTGCCTCTTTGTCAACGATGTTCCTGATTGTTTTCAGTAACGTAGGCCCTTTATGCACGTTGACGATTTAAAAGTTGCCTGTCGATATTAACCGTTGGATCGCAACATCGTGCTTGAGCTCTTAAAAGAGGATCTTCAGGCCTTCACTCAGTGATGTCGCACATTGCGCCTCTCATTTTCTTGGCAAAATTGCTCCGTTATGGTTATTGGCGACAACCATCAGCCCCAACATAGCATAAACGGTCACGATCTAAATGTGCCCGGAGTTATAATCGATCTGGGCATATCATACTTTAGTAGTCTTAATCTGTCAGAGCACTGCGCCCTGATTGTCACGAAAGCACGCCAAACTACTGGGTTTATTCTCAGAAATTTTAAAACCGTCAACATTAAAATCAGCCTCTTTGAAATGTATGTCAGGCCTAGCCTGGAATACTGCTCAAAAGAAGATAGAATCAGTCCAGCAATTCTTTACAAAAAGAGTTTTCTATTCGGAACACCGAAACCTGTCCTACCAACAACGCTAAGAGCTTACAAGCCTTGACTCGCTGTGGCTTCGCAGAATACAGAAGGGACTATTTTTACTGTTTAAACTCCTAAACAATCGAACATTTAACCCCCTTACATCTCTGAGGCAGCTCGACCATTCTCGGCCCATCAGTCATCGAGATGTATTTGTATTTTGTTTTGGGCACGCACCGTTAGATACCGACAGCTTTTTTTGGTAAACGCTATAGCGATCTGGAATAAGCTTCCCAGAAGTATCAAAATTCAGAAAAGCTGTCCTTTGTTTACGAGAGCTTTGATTCGTTTTCTGCATTCAGGAAACCTTCCAAATGTTTTGGCTGCTGACTCTTTGGATGCTCTCTTCGGTTCTGATGGCGTTCACGGACTCTGAATCCTGTGCCGGACTTCATTTATTTATTTATTGCCAGTTTACAGGCAAGGTCAAAAGAGATATATACAGTAGGGGGTCAAGCTGACAGTGAAAAAACTCCTGATCGTTCTTTAAAGTATTTTCAGGAGAAAAAACTGCAGCTTGTTGAACAGATTAAAGTTTAGGACAGGGATGTGTTGACACAGGTGCACGGTGTAGTACTTCTCCTTTCGGTATTGTGGATCTGGTCTTCTGTACTAGCAGCAAGTATGCCGGCGAGCGGCTGCTAGCTGTAGACTGAGGAATAACCCGATTACGGGCTGCAGAGCCAGCAATATTGCCTTCAGCATGAAGTCCGGCATAGGATTCAGAGTCCGTGGACGCCATCAGAACGGAAGAGAGCTCCCAGAGAATCAGCACCCAAAATTCGTGGAAGGTGTCCTGAATGTAGAAAACTAGTGACAGGTCTCGTAAACAAAGGATAGTTTTGCTGAATTTTTAATACTTCTGGGTAGTTTATTCCAGATTGCTATAGCGTTTACCGAAAAAAACTGACGGTATTTAACGGTGCGTGCCAAAGGAAGAAATAAGAATACATCTTTATGATTGGTGCGCCGACAATGGTCGAGCTGCCTCAGGGATGTAAGGGGGTTAAAGGTAAAACCGTTTAAAAACTTGAACAGTAAAAATAGTCCCTTCTGTTATCTACGAAGCCACAACGGGTCGAGGCTTGTAAGCTCACAGCGTTGTTGGTAGGACAGGTCTCTGTGCTCTGAAGTAATAACTCTTTTAGTAAAGAAGTGCTGGACTGATTCTATCTTCCTCCGTTCACTCGCGTGCAGAAGGCTAATTAGAAACGAGCAGTATTCCAGACTAGGTCTGACATACATTTAATAAAGGCTGGTCTTAATATGGAGGGTTTTAAAATTTCTGAGAATTAACCCAGTGGTTTGGCGTGCTTTAGAGACAATCAGGGCGCAGTGCTCTGACAGATTAAGACTACTAGAATATGATATGCCCAGATCCGTTATAAACCCGGGCACATTTAAGTCATGACCGTCTATGCTAAGATGAGGCTGATGGTTGTCACAACTAACCATAACGGAGCATTTGTGCCAAGAGAGCGAAAGGCGTCATGTTCGACACCACTGAGCGAAGGCTTGAAGATCCTTTTTTAAGAGCTCAAGCACAATGTGGCGATCGACCGGTTTATAACGATAGGCAACTTTTAAATCATCAGCGTACATAAAGGGCCTACCATACTGAAAACAATCAGGAACATTGTTCACAAAAAGGCAAAATAGAAGCAGGCCGAGTACACTACCCTGAATAACTCCACTCCTCACGTGCGTGGGGTTGGAGATAACATCGGAAATTTTTACCCGTTGTGCGCGATCATTTAAATAGGAGGATATTAAGTTCAGAAGCTTGTTACCTATGCCGAAGGAGGTAAGTTTCAGCAGAAGAAGATCGTGGTCAACACGATCAAAAGCCTTCGTGAAGTCGAAATAAACGGTGTAAATTGCAAAAACCACTATCTCTAGATTGTAGCACATGATCAAAGTAAGAGAGCTGGCAGGAGTCACAAGATCTTTTTTCGAGAAACCCATGCTGAGCCGCATTAAGTAGGTTATTCTCTGTTAGGTGAAGCATCAACTTGTCTTTAATTAAGGTCTCTAATATGTTCGAGGCTGTTGGCAGTGTATTTATTGGCCTAATATCGTCAAATGACGTAGTTCGGCCGTGTGTGGGTATAGGCAAAATGTGCGATTCCTTCCATAAAATAGGGAAGGTTTCACTTTCAAGAGCAAGATTGAATATCTTATACAGAAGTGACGGAAATATATCATTTGCATCCGCCTTTAGAACGCTGACCGGGACGCCATCTTGTCCAGGACTGTAAGATTGGCGAGAACGCTGAATGGCTACGGTTACGTCCCAGAGGGTAAAAGTTATGTTTTTGAGGACGTTACCGGTCCAAACCCGGACGTTTGGAAAAGGGGCGACCGAATGTTCACTGAAAGTTCTAGACAAGAAAGCATTGAAGCTATCAGCCGTCAACTTAGCGTCAGCTATAGGGTTTCAAAAAGCGTCTCGAAGTACAGGGGTACTGAGTTTTTTTCTCTGCGCTTTTACTGTCGGCGAAAAAGAGTTTTGCAACATTGTACGGAGGGTTTTCGGCAAAGTTAACCTCTTCAGCTAGTCGCTTTTCGTCGGAGAGCCTCTTAGCCTGTTCAAAGATTTGCTGGATCAATGGCAGGACGGAAGTGTCATTTAGTCGATGAAAACGACGCGAGAGTCTACGCAATCTACGGCGGAAAGATAAAGGGAGATAGACTTCATCCTTGACATTTATTATTTTCTTACGAGGAACAAAACGAAAAACGTGGACCTAGAACTTGGTAGAATGTATCAGTACAAACATTCACATCCAAACATAGAAAGAAGTTATTCCAATCGTGAGAATTAAGATGTGTTAGTAATTCCCCCATATTTGCTGATCGGAAATCGAGGAAAAAGCTATATTTTTTGAAAACGTTTCATCAGCCTTGATTTATAGTGAAGAAACAACTATAGCATGGTCTGAACTCCCAAGTATGTCTAAAGGCGAAACTGACAATTGCTGACAACCTCTGCAGAAGATAAGATCAAGTATGTTTGATCCTCGGGTGGGAAAATCAACTACCTGATCCCACATGCCAGTATCTATGGCCTCAAGCAAGTTTTCCAACTTTGCAGGACCGGAAGGTGGAAACCAATGAACTTCAGGGAGATTGAAGTCACCTGCAATCAAGCAGTACTTCATATTTAGGTCAACTGCGGCATGAAATGCCTGTGAGAGACGGAGATCGTAATCACCGCTTGCGTTTGGGGGGCGATAGACACAACCGACAAGTAAAGAGTAGTTATCTTTTAGAACTACTCGGAGCCAACAACTCTCTTCTACCGCGGTAAATTGTCGATAATCCAACGGCAGAAAGGTAAGTGGCTGCTTAATATAGATGCAGCTTCCTCCGCCACGGCCCTTGTGTCGATCGTTACGAATATAGTCGTACCCTTGAATATTGAGTTCAGAGTTGGATACACAGGGTGTTGCCCAAGTCTCTGTAACTATTACAATTTCGGAGAAATGCGTGAAAACCAGAGTCTGGAGCAATGGCATCTTATTAAGCAGAGATCTGGCATTTAATACGAATAATTTAAGCGCGCACGTTTTTGGTTTCTGAGAAGGGACAGTTAGGCTGTCAGAGTGAATGCCTTCGGCCAAAGAAATGCTCATTTCACTTGAACTATTTGTCCGTTTCTTTTTTGGAGATGTGCCTCGCCATTGGTCCTTCGTGTTTCCAGTTCTATTATTAACTGTCTCATTTTTATTCGCTCCTTCAGTACGTATTCCGGTTTAAAAAAAACTTCAGAATGCAGGCCCCGTAGGGTTGCTTTTCTCTGTAGCAGGAGCTGTGCCTGTGCTACGTTTTCCAAGATGATTTTAAGAGGGCTTGGTCGAGAATTCGATTCGGGTGCGGACAGAGCTTTCCCTATTCTATATGCCTTGAGAATGTGGATGGACTCGCCGTCCGTTAGCAGCGTTTTTGCATACAATTGAAGGAGATCCAAGTCATGTTTGACTCGCTCCTTTGGAATACTTGAAGCTGACTCGGGACCCCTTTAATGACTACATTATGTTTTCGACTCAAACGAGGGCCCGTTTGTAACTAAGACCTTTCAGCTGAGTGAGTACTGGTAACCAATTCACTTGGTCCGGTAGGTCCACATGAACTGGGTGTTGGGCAGGCTAGAGCCAAATCTCTGCACGACTTGTTCTTCTTAGGCCTTTTCTTCTTTGGCCTTTTCTTCTTTGGCTTAACGAACTCGCCAACCTCTTCAACATTGCATGTTGGTGCAACGTCTACCAGTGATGTAGCGATGGACGGTAAAGCCAGATTAGTGCTGATGCTACCCGAAATAAGTACTGCTGGAGTGGCGCAAGGACTAGATGGGGCTCCCTTCGGAAGTAGCGAAGATTCCTCTGGTTTACCGGGTCATGCTATCGCGATATGTTTAATGTGACTTTTATGTAAGCTTGAAGAAGCTATATATGAATACGAATTTTTGCTTTTCGCCAGGTTTATTACGAACAGGACCTTTTTAGCAGTTGGGCAAGATATATATTTTTTAAGTTATCTATTTCTTGTCTTTGATTGCTTATTTCTTGCTCCATCCCTGAAAATTTCTGCTGGAGGTTAAAACACCCCATACATGTTTCGTCTTCGTAAGCTACGTTAGTTAAGCTTACTGAACTTTTACCCCGTTTAGCGGGAGGTGAAAAAATAGCAGAATAACGATAGTTGCAATTGTTTTCTGCTTGTCCATTAAATTTCTTAGCAAGATCCCCTGCCAATTTGGCCGAGTGGGTAGAGGTGCCGATAGACGGTCCCAAGAAACTAGGTCGTGGAACAATTGTTTGTGACAATAAACCTATGAAACTTGAGTTTTGAATGTTCGAATTGCCACAAAATTAAAAGAGAGTCAGTAAGGATATTCAACAATAGGAATATGAAAATATAAGGACTCAGCCTTTAGTTTGAGCCCCTTCCGCGATTGAGAGCAGATGCAAGGAGCACGCAGCCAGCGTGAGTTTCAGAAAGCCGCAAAGACCGAGGGTCCAAGTCGCAGTTTACAAATTCAGAGGAATATAAAGAAAATTCTGTAATAATTTTCCAGCACCGTGTCTTCTACACTGAGGTAGAGACTAAAAACTCGTAGGCTCGATGTACTTGAAATTCGAAACCAATTTCAAACAAGGCGCCAAGCTGTCATGCTGACGTTGAAAGCGAACAGCCGTTCGCTAACATACCTGCTGGTGCAGAATACCGGATCCATAACACTGAATGGAGAAATCCTTCACCTGGTAACTGTGTCTACGCTTCCCTGCCCTGAACGTTTATCCCTCAATAAGCTGCAGTTGTTTCTCCTGGAAAACACTTGAAACAACGATCAGGAGTTTTTTTTCACTGTCAGCTTGACCCTCTACTGTATATTCTTTTGACCTTGTCTGTAAACTGGCAAAAATTAATAAATATAGACCGCATCGACTGAAAAACCCATTTATAATGATTTCATCCAGCTTTCCATGGATTTGAGCAGGTTTGTGAGGCAGGATTGGCCATTTCCAAATCCATGGTAGATAGATAGATGTTTTATTTAAATACACGGAAGGCCACTGTCATTGGGTAACAAACAATAAAAATGAATGAAAAATCGTGTACATTAAATTTTAAATAGAAAGTCAGCTGTTGGCGATGACAATTGACACAAATCAGTGTGGTCAAAAAATTAGTTAAAGAGCAGACAGTGAAAAACAACTC
This sequence comes from Schistocephalus solidus, assembly GCA_017591395.1. NCBI lineage: Eukaryota > Metazoa > Platyhelminthes > Cestoda > Diphyllobothriidea > Diphyllobothriidae > Schistocephalus > Schistocephalus solidus. Next base: position 13,001 of record WEDG01003799.1, on the reverse strand, counting down.
CTTGGGCATTTTTATGGAAGAAGCATATTTTAAATGGGGTTTGTGGAGTTAAAAGGAGAGAAAATTGTCGCTCCTTAGGGAAAAACGTAAGCGTTTGGTAGGACCAACATGCTGGTGAGAGCGTATCGGCATTCAAAACGCTCCTTGTCGTAGGAGAAATGATTTAACGGCAGAGGTTTCTTTGAGCACCGCAGGTATGACCCCAATGCGTATCGACTGGCTATAAGCGTAACCATCAAGGATACTAGACAAGGGAAACCTTCGTAGGCATCATCCTTTAGCTAAGAGTCGAATGAGAAAAGGACCGTTGAGATCGTGAAGGCCATGTTAGAATTGCCAGAGAAGCAACCACGATACTCTCATTGCTGATTTCTCAGGCCACCAATGGAGGAGTCCGAAACTATCGTCAACAGGCCGAGTAGGGTCAACACGGTGATACTGCTCCGCGAAGACATATTAATTAATTATTTATTTATTGACAATTTACAGGCAAGGCCAAAAGGGATATACCGTAGGGGTCGAACTGACAGTGAAAAAAACTCCTGATCGTTCTTTATTGTGTTTTCAGGAGAAAAACTGCAGCTTATTGAACAGATTAAAGTTCAGGACAGGGAAGTTTTGACACAGGTGCACGGTGTTGTACTTCTCCTTTCATTTTTGTGGATCAAGTATTCTGTACTAGCAGTAGGTATGCCGGCGAATGGCTGCTCGCTGCCGATTGAGGAAGAACCCGATTACGGACTGCAGAGCCAGCAATATTGCCTTCAGCATGAAGTCTGGCACTGGATTCAGAGTCCATGGACGCCATCAGAACGGAAGAGATCTTCCAGAGAATCAGCACCCAAAATTCGTGGAAGGTGTCCTCAATGTAGAAAACTAGTGACAGCTCTCGTAAACAAAGGATATTTTTGCTGAGTTTTAATACTTCTGAGTATTTTATTCCAGCTTGCTACAGCGTTAACCGAAAAAACTGACAGTATCTAACGGTGCGTGCCAAAGGAAGAAATATGAAGAAGCATGAAGCAGCGTGATAGGTTTCTTCTGAGCGTAGTACGAAAGGATAATGGGAGATCCGGTAATTGAGTAGGAATAAATCAGCATAATACGCTCAGGGGTGCTAGTTGGCATGAGAATCGATGATGAATCTGAGGCCGGCATAGCTCAGTATTCAGATTGTAATTCCGATGAGGATTATTGGCATTTGAAACGGAGGGTCTTCGAAACAAGCGCGCAATATGACATGAATGTTTTGCGTTCATTTTACGGAGGCATGAGTTTTGAAGACATCATAGTTTGTTGGGGGAACGATGCATGGAAGATATAATTTGGATACATCCTACTTAATTACCGATGGTCCTTTCCCCGAGTCATGGAGAAAGCTGCTCGGGAAGGAAGAGGAAAATAAAAAGTCAATTGAATCAGTGTTAAGATAAATGTGCAGTTTTTGCTTAAAAATAGACAGGTAATTTGATAACTTATATCGATTGGCAGGTTATTCCAGCGAAAGAAATACCTGGAAGCAAAGAACATAGTGTTTATGTGTGAAGGATATGGTGGGGTGGCATAATAAGTGAAGAGTTATTTAGGTTTTACAGACGCCTAACAGGGGTTAGGGCTGAAATAATGGGAATATTTGAGCTATTATTAAGGTGATAAATAAGGTAGAAGCCAGCTTTTAGTCTCCGAACACATAGCAAATTCAGGTTAGTTAGCTAGCACCTATTCGAATACGAGGTAGTTAAAAGGGTCGGAGGTAAGAGTTTCTGAGTAAAGTGTCTTTTGACCTTTTCAATTTTGGAACGGCTACACTCGCTCATTAAACCGAAAAAAGGACAGCAATGTTCAAGAATTGGAAGGCAAATCATTTGATAAAGTGCTAATTCTATTTCAGGAAGATTTAAATTATAAGAGATAAGGCCACAAATCTGGTTAGTTTTCACCGTTATTCTATTGGCATGAAACGACAGATCTAAATTATAAGTGTAGCTTAAACCTAAGACCACGATTCAATTCAATTCAATTCCATTAATTGAGGGAAATAGGCATTATTTTCTCTAAGCACGAGCACTGAGCTCAATATTGGAAGAAAAATAAGCCGTTTATCTCTTGAGATAAAACCCTAATGAAACGTTGGGTTTCACCCTCATTAGCAAACAGGAAGCCTACGCCTACAGCTACAATACTTAAATTTATCTCAGAGGTTGGTCTTCTAGCTAATGCAAGGCCCCACCCCTCCAGATCAACAGGAATTTCGATTCCACTTGAATATTCACCCGTTCACCTTGTTCCTGGTTCGAGTGAAATCGTGTCTAAGCAACTTCTTTCTCCTCCCAAGCAACCAAGTCTGCATTATTTGTTAAATCTAGTAATAATAAGGAAAGCCTCAGTAAATCTGAGTTATTTGCTAAGCGAGGCGTCAAAATTTGTAATGGCATTACCGATGAGAAACTTGCTAACACCTCAGCATCTTCAACAGATACAAGCGCTCACGTTAGTATTTTTCCCAACCAAAAAAGTCCAGGATCCCCAAATAATTAAGTCCTTTTATTATGTTAACAATTTTTCGAAATCATTTATTCCTTTTTCAAATGCACGTTTTCCACTAATTTATGCAAACTTCCCTCAAAAATCTCATTTCTATGTGCCCTATCTTTCCCACACCACAATTTAGCCTTCCCTTCCATGGTTTTCATCCAAATATGCCAATGTACAATAATCTTATTTCTTTTTAACAGTAATATTTCAACAAATTGTAGACCAGAGCAATTTTTGTTTCCCACTTTTTGTTTCTTCTCTCTATTTTTCTTCTCCGCCACCAAGTCTTCCTTTTTTACAAATACTGATAAGCGTAATGTGCATCTCAGGAATACGCTCAGTTTAGTTTCACTTAATACTAGATCAGTTGTAAATAAAATGACAGTAGCTATTGAGCTTGATCCAGATGTGCTGTGCAATACTGAATCCTAGGCTTACTCTCTTATTTCCGACTCAACGCTCGCTATGGATTATTTTAATTCTACCGACAAGACCAAGCTCAAAACTTGGCGGTTGTTGCTGAGCACTTCGTCTTTTTCTCTCAATGAATGCTTTATTTCAGTCATCCTCCCGCACAAAGAAGGAAGCGGTGATTGGCTGTGTCTAGAATCCTCCGTATTATTCTTGCAATGGATGCAAGCTCTGTTAACTGTTTGAAGAAGTTTCCAAAACTTCATTTGATGTCCAAATAATCGTAGATTATTTTAATCTGCCAGACATTGACTGACAGGCAGATTCATATAAATCCAAATAATTTCGTAAGCACTGTAGATTAGAATACCATATGTTCAATCAAGATCCCAACTATTTCCATACGGCATTGCAGATCCTAACAGAAAAATTCCAGGCTTTTATCCCGCTTAAGATTTTTTTAAATACAGCCTATTCTAATCTTCAAGGATTTTTCCAAAAAAGACTTAAAAAATTACAAAAGCAACTTAATGATCCCTCTAAAAGCTCTTTGACGGTTCACTTAAGGATAGCAGAAATATTTGAATAAGCCTTGAAAATTAGGCTCGCGCAAGACCGGTATAGGGTGTATCTGGAACTAAGTGATACATATTCATCCAAATCTGTTGCTCAAGTCTTCCATGCTTGGTCATCGGCTAAGCGTCTGAATGTCACTCCGCCTTTACTTGACTGTAACAAAAAATTGGTGACAGAGGATTTGAGCACAGCAGAATTGTTAAATTTATTTTTGCCAACCACTTTACCTTTTAAACTCGCCTCAGTCCCTCAATCCCTCTGTTGGCAAACTTCAACTTCACACCTAAAAACCATTACTTTCTTTCCTTCAAGTATTCGAAAAAGAAAAAGCTCGCCTCAAAATTCCATTCGATTGGAACTGATAACATTCTAAAGTCAGAAGACTTAGTTGGCGAGCATACGCATGTTTTTCGATAAATTCTCATTGGGCCAGTGCATTTATATGGGAACTCACTTATTAAATAGTTAAGAGATTTTTCACCGTTACTGAGTAAATTAATTTCAGCATTTATCGAAAACGATTTCTTCCCCGATTATTGGAAAACTTATATTATAATTCAAGTTTTAAAATCTGTTTCTCGCTCCAAAATTCATGTTGCTCATAAAACGCACTCTCTTGCTAAATTCTTTAAAAAACTTATTTAAAAATAACGGATTTTTGCACACTTAAGCAAATTATCAACTCTTCATAACTTGGCTTTGTACGGGATCACTCTTGTAAAACCTGCCATATGTATTTTCTAAATTTACTAACCTCTATCTATCTGTAGTAGTTATCTATTTTCGATCTCAGTAAGTCATTCGATAAAGTGACTAATAAACGACTTATAGATAAACTAGAGGCTAAGGAATTTCGTAGTCCCTTTACTGAATTTATTAGATCATACCTTTTTGTGATCAAAAACAAGAAGTTTTAGTGGGATCCTCATACTTAAGTGCTACCCCGATTGTGAGTGGCATCCTTCAAGGAACCGTGTTAGGTCCTTTGTTGTTCTTACTTAACATGAAGGATATTTCATCGATAGTTCAACATTCTCAATCTTATATTTATGGTGATTACCTCAAATGCGTCAATTACTTCTCTAACTCTACGGCCGAACGATGCCTAGAAACAAATTCATTCAGACTTAGACGATCTTTCGGCGTGGAGCTCCACATGGCTTATGGCTAATGCCTCCTCCACATCTACACGTTCCCCATTTTTTGCTTCTAGGTAAAGCTTTCTTTGGATTAACTTGCCACTTGATATAAGGTAGTTAACTAGTCCAGCAGCATTCAAACGAAGACTGCACATTGATCTTAACACTGATTCAATTACTCTTTTATTTTCCTTATCTTTTCCGAGCAGCTTTCTCCATGACTCGGATAAAGGACCAACGGGAAATAAGGGAACTTCTTAAAACAATTTTTTCTCTACCTCAAATCCCTCAGGAACCACGATGTCTCCTTTTTAACAACAGTCATTCAAACGACGGAGGTCATTAGGACGTTCACAGTCAATAATACTCCCGTTTCGTTGGATACTTACCCTTCTCAGAATACAATTCTGGATCCTAAGATGCTGCGACCTCACGTCCACTGAAGCCTTTTCGCGAGATTTTGTTTTATTTGCCTACGTTTTCGAGAACGAACCATATCGACGTTTGATTTTCTTATTCTGAAAGGCTACAAAAAAACTAAGATCGCTTGCAAACATGGTATGATGAGTGGCTGCTGAACCTTAATTTTAACAAATGTAAAATAATCCGACTGCGGTCTAGTTCGCAGAAGGATCATTAGGTTTGAAAATCACAACTTCATCAGTGAAAACCAACTCCAGGAGGATAATATTCTAAAGAATTTGGATATATGGATAACACCCACTCTCAAGCCATCGTCGCACTGTGCGAATATAGCAAATAAAGTTATGTTGTACTGGCGCGTCGTTTGAAACTTGGTTTAGAATTTCAAGTCCCTCGAGGCTACGAGTTTTTAGTCTCTACATCAGTGTAGAAGACACGGTGCTGGAAAATTATTCAAGAATTATCTATATATTCCCCTGAGTTCGTAAATTGCGACTTGGACGTAAGGATTCTGAGGCTTGAAAAAAACAAAAATGTTACTGCTGAGAATTCTTCCCTGCCCCAGGATTGATCACAACAGGAATTGACAGCCTCAATCTTTGCTGATTTCTGAAATTCACGCCGGCTGTGTGCTCCCTGCATCTGCTTTCAATCGCAGAAGGGGCTCAAACCAAAGACTGAGTCCTTAAATTTTCATATTCTTATTGTTGAATATCCTAACTGACTCTCTGTTAATTTTGTGGCAATATAACATGTAAAACTCAAGTTCCTTAAGTTTATTGTCACAAAAAATTGGTCCACGACCTAGTTTTGAATCTGCACCACAAAATTGCTTGGGACCGTCTTTCGGCGCCTCTACCCACTCGGCCATATTGGCAGAGGATCTTGTTAAGCAAGTTAATTGACAAGCAGAAAACAATTGTTACTATCGTTATTCTGCTGTTTGTTCACCTCCCGCTAAACAGGGTAAAAGTTTAGTAAGCTTAACTAATGTAGCTTACGAAGACGAAACTTCTATGGGATGTTTAAGCCTCCAGCAGAAATTCTCAGGGATAGCGCAGGAAATAAGCAATCTAAGACAAGAAATAGATAACTTAAAAAAAGCTTTATCTTGCCAAACTGTTAAAAAAAGCTCCTGTTCGTAATAAACCTACCACAAAGCAAAATTCATATTCATATTCAGCTTCTTTAAGCTTAAATTCAAATCACATTAAACATATCACGATTGCTGAACCCAGTAAACCAGAAGAATTTTCGCTACTTCCAAAGGGAGCCCCATCTAGTCCTTGCTACACTCCACCAATACTTGTTCGGGTAGCATCACCACTAATCTGGCTTTACCGTCCATCGCTACATCACTGGTAGACGTTGCACCAACATGCGGTGTTAAAGAGGTTGGCGAGTTTGTAAAGCCAAAGAGGAAAAGGTCTAAGCAGAACAACTCGTGAAGGGATTTTGCTCCAGCCTGCCCAACACCCCGGCTCATCTGGACCTATTGGGCCAAGTGAATTGGTTACCAGTACTCACTCAGCTGAAAGATCTGAGTTAAAAACGGGGCCCTCGATTGAGTCGAAAACATAATGAAGTCATTAAAGGGGTCCCGGAGTCAGCTTCAATTATTTTAAAGAAGCGAGTAAAACACGATTTGGATCTCCTTCAATTGTATGCAAAAACGATTCTAACGGACGGCGAGTCCATCCACATTCTCAAAGCATATAGAATAGGGAAGGTTCTGTCAGCACCCGAATCAACTCCTCGACCAAGACCTCTTAAAATCATCTTAGAAAACGAAGCATAGGCACAGCTCCAGCTTCAGAGAAAATAAACCCTACAGGGTCCGCATTCTGAAGTTTTTTTTTCAACCGGAATATGGGTTGAAAGAGCGAATGAAAATGCGACAGCTTATAATAGAACTGAAAACACGAAAGACCAATGGCGAGGCAAATCTCAAAATAAGGGACGGACAGATAGTTCAAGTGAAAAAAGCATTTCTTTGGCTGAAGGCAGTCACTCTGACAGCCTAACTGTCCCTTTACAGAAACCAAAAACGTGCCCACTTAAATTATTCGTCTTAAATACCAGATCTCTGCTTAAAAAGATGCCTTTGCCCCAGACTCTGGTTATCATCCACCGCCCCGACATTGTAATAGTTACAGTGACATGGGCAACACCCTGTGTATCCGACTCCAAACTCTCTATTATAGGCTACGCTTACATTCGGAATGATTGACACGAGGGCCGTGGCGGAGGAAGCTGTATCTATGTTAGGCAACCACTTATATTTCTTCTGTTGGATTATCGCCAATTTACCGCGGTAGAAGAGAGCTGTTGGCTCCGAGTAGTTCTAAAAGTTAACTCATCTTTACTCGTTGGTAGTGTCTATCGCCCACCCAATGCCAGCGAGATTACGATCTTTGTCACTCGCAGGCATTTCACGCCGCAGCTGACTTAAATCTGAAGTACTGCTTGATTGCAGGTGACTTCAATCTTCCGGAAGTTCATTGGTTTCCAACTTCCGGTCCTGCAAATTTCGAAGACCTACTTGAGGCCATAGATATAGGCATGTGGGACCAGGTAGTTGATTTTCCAACCCAAGGATCAAACAGACTTGATCTTATTTTCTGTAGAGGTTGTCAGCCATTGTCAGTGTCACCTTTAGATCCACTTGAGGGTTCTGATCATGCTATAGTTCTTTCTACAATAGACCTAGAGGCTGCTGAAACGTTTTCCCAAAAAATATAGCTTTTTCAGTGATTTCAGATCAGCAATTATGAGGGAATTTCTAGCACACCTAAATTCCCACGAATGGACTAACTTCTTTGTATGTTCGGATGTGAATGTTTGTACTGATACTTTCTACAAAGTTCTAGGTCCACTCATTTCTCGTTTTGTTCCCCGTAAGAAAATAATTCATGTCAAGGATGAAGTCTACCTCCCTTTATAATTCCGCCGTAGACTGCGTAGACTCTCCCATCGTTTTCATCTACAAAACGACACTTCCGTCCTGCCCTTGATTCAACAAATCTTTGAACAGGCTAAGAGGCTCTCTGACGAAAAACGACAAGCTGATGAGGTCAACTTCGCCGATAACCCTTCGTTAAATGTTGCGAAGCTCTTTTCGCGTACAGTAAAAGCGCAGAGAAAAACGCATCACCCATACTTCAAGACGCCTTAGGAAACCCTATAGCTGACGCAAAGTTGACTGCTGATAGCTTCAATGCTTTCTTGTCTAGAACGTTTAGTGAACATACTGTCGCTCCCTTTCCTAAAATCCGGGTTTGGACAGGTAACGTCCTCGAAACCATAACTTTTACCCTCTGGGACGTGACCATAGCCATTCGGCGTTTTCGTCAATCATACAGTCCTGGACCAGATGGCGTCCCGCTCAGAGTTCTGAAGGCGAATGCAAACGATATATTTCCGTCCCTCTTGTATAAGATATTTAATCTTGCTCTTGAAAGTGAAACTTTCCCTATTTTATGGAAGGAATCGCACATACTGCCTTTTCCCAAAAACGGCCGACCTACGTCATTTGATGACTTCAGGCCAATAAATACACTACCAGCAGTCTCAAAGATTTTCGAGACCTTATTCAAAGCAAAATGATGCGTCACCTAACAGAGAATAACCTACTTAATGCGGCTCAGCATGGTTTTCTCTAAAAAAGGTCTTGTGACACTTGCCAGCTCTCTTTCTTTGATCATGTGCTACAATCTAGAGAGAGCAGTTTTGCAATTAACACCGTTTACTTCGATTTCACGAAAGATTTTGATCGTGTTGAACATGATCTCCTACTGCTGAAACTTGGCTCCTTCTGCATAGGCAACAAGCTTCTGAACTTAATATCCTCCTATTTGAATGCTCGTGCACAACGGGTTAAAAATTATGATGTTATCTCTAACCCCACGCATGTGAGGAGCGGAGTTATTCAGGGCAGCGTGCTCGGCCCGCTTCTATTTTGCCTCTTTGTCAACGATGTTCCTGATTGTTTTCAGTATAGTAGGCCCTTTATGTACGCTGACGATTTAAAAGTTGCCTATCAATATAAACCGATTGATTGCAACATCGTGCTTGAGCTCTTAAAAGAGGATCTTCAGGCCTTCGCTCAGTGGTGTTGCACAAGGAGCCTTTCACTTTTTTGGCACAAGTGCTCCGTTATGGTTATTGGTGACAACCATCAGCCCCACATATGCATATACGGTTACAAACTTAATGTGCCCGGGGTTATAAAGGATCTGGGCATATCATATTCTAGTAGTCTTAATCTGTCAGAGCACTGCGCCCTGATTGTCTCGAAAGCACGCCAAACTACTGGGTTAAATCTCAGAAATTTTACAACCGTCAACATTAGAATCAGCCTCTATAAAATGTGTGTCAGGCCTAGTCTGGAAAAACTGCTCATTTTTATTAAGCCTTCTGCACGCTAGTGTACGAAAAAAGATAGAATCAGTCCAGCACTTTTTTACAAAAGGGTTTTCTATTCAGAACACCGAAACCTCTCCTACCAACAACGCTGTGAGCTTACAAGCCTTTACCCACTGTGGCTTCGCTGATTACAGAAGGGACTATTTTTAGTGTTTAAACTTTTAAACATTCGTACATTCAACCGCCTTACATCTCTGAGGCAGCTTTGACGACTCTCGGCGCACCAGTCACCGAGATGTAATTTTATTTCTTTCTTTGGCATGCAACGATAGATATCGACAGTTTTTTGGTAAATGCTATAGCAATCTGGAATAAGCTACCCAGAAGTATCAAAGTTCAGCAAGACTATCCCTTGTTTACGCGAGCTGTCACTAGTTTTCTACATTCAGGACACTTTTCCAAAACTTTTGGCTGCTGACTCTGTGGAAACTCTCTTCGGTTCTGATGGCGTGCACGGACTCTGAATCCTGTGCTGGACTTCATGCTGAGGGCAATATTGCTGGTTCTGTAGACCTCAATCAGCTTTTTTCTCAGTCGACAGCGAACAGCCGCTCGCCGACATACCTGCTGGTGCAGAATACCAGATCCGTAACACTGAATGGAGAAGTTCTTCCTCGGGCACCTGTGTCAACGCGTCCCTGTCCTGAATTTTAATTACTCAATAAGCAGTAGTTTTTCTCCTGAAAACACCTGAAACAACGATCAGGAATGTTGTTCACTGTCAGCTTGACTCTCTACTATATATATATATATATATATATATATATATATATATATATATATATATATATATGATAATGTGGAACCGACAAAGACAAGGGAGACCGGAGTGGCCATTTCTGGCTTATTAGCCTTCATCAGCCAGTCATACCCAATCCCAAGTGTGGAATACCTGGGGTTCGAACCCGCAACCTTTGGTATTTGAGTCGAACGCTCTACCATTGAGCCACGGGCTCGTTGCTTTGTCGGTTGCGATCGGGAATATGATGATGGTGTGTGACTCCCCGATCTGCTTAAGGAACATTTATGTTCCGTTGTGCCCTGGAACTCAGACTAGAGTACTCACAGGCAGTCGCATAGCGACGTGTAGCATATGTTGATAATGTGGAAGCGACAAAGACAAGGGAGACCGGTATGGCCATTTTTGGCTTATTAGCCGTCATCAGCCAGTCATATCCAATCCCAAGTGTGGAACACCTGGGATTCGAACCCGCGACCTTTGGTATTTGAGTCGAACGCTCTACCATTGAGCCACGGGCTCGTTGCTTTGTCGGTTGCGATCGGGAATATGATGGTACAATTGGGATTTGGTATGACTGGCTGATGACGGCTAATAAGTCAGAAATGGCCATGCCGGTCTCCCTTGTCTTTGTCGGTTCCACATTATCAACATATGCTACACGTCGCTATGCGACTGCCTGTGAGTACTCTAGTCTGAGTTCCAGGGCACAACGGAACATAAATGTTCCTTAAGCGGATCGGTGAGCCACACACTACCATATATATATATATATATATATATATTTATTTATATATATATATATATATAACTACAGGCCAACGTTTTGGACTCGATATGTCGACGATACCTTCGTCATCATCAAGCGAGAAATGATCGAAGAATTCCATAGCGTCCTGAATTCCGTCTTCCCGGACATCCAATTCACAATGGAAGCCGAAATTAAAAACCAACTGCCATTCCTGGATGTTCTTGTCCATCGAAAATCCAACGGGCACATACAAACTACGGTTTTTAGGAAGGCGACCTACACACGCCAAATTCTAAGTTACCACAGTATGCACCCGTTGTGCCACAAACGCAGCTGTGTGCGAACTCTCTACAGAAGGGCAGAAACGCATTGCAGCGAGTCGGACGACAAAAGGGCAGAACTCCGCTACCTCCAGCGCCTTTTCATGGCCAACGGATACCCTCGTAACTTCATCGAGCGCAGCAGGCTGGCCAAACCAAGACAAAATCTTGTTACAGAACAGCCAAAAGTCTGGCATGCACTGCCATACATTGACGGCGTCTCTGAGGCAGTTTCCCGCCTCCTCAGACCGCTGGGGATCGGAATCGCCCATCGACCAGATTCAACCATTCGGAATCTAGTTATGAGACCGAAAGCCCCCCTTCCACGAGGTGAGACTTCAAACATCATCTACAGGATCCAATGTGACTCCTGTGAAGTTAACTACGTCGGAGAGACAGGGAAGCGGTTGCAGACCCGTGTTACCGAACACGTGTGGGCAGTGAGGAGAATGGACCCATTGTCCCTGGTGGCAGAACACTGTGCAAACTTTGGGCACACGTTCGCCTTCCAAAACGCCGAAATCCTGGGTCAAGGAAATGACCGCGTAACCAGAAAAAAAATTGAAGCCTGGCACACGGAGCCTACGTCGATCAACCGTTGTGTCGCCCTTCCGGCAGCCTACCAGGCCCTCCGGGCGCAGCTCATCGAACGTAAGAGCAAACACGGAATTAGGCCAAACGTGAATTCCACCGCGGGAGAACCTAGGACGGATATGCACCTAACCACGCCACAATTCGGGGCCGACGAAAGCGCAGTCATGATCACCGCCTCATCAATTGCTACCCCGACAGACGAGGAGACATGCACTCAGGACACAAACAACACAGGGCGCCAATTTAGGTCAATGCGGACCCAGAAAATGGCCGCCTCCCTCAACGAGAGACATGTCAACTGACAGACATTTCCTCCTCCCCCCCTTCTTCACCCCGGTGGCTACAGAGATGATTCCTGTGGGTATGCCGGCAATTAAGCACTCCCCCACCCCGTCCTCCTATAGTGCACACTGTTAAGGTGAACCCGTACAAACAACCCTGTCACAAATTGGCTATCACCCCCTATAAATACTGTGAGACGCGGTACGATACTCACCTCCGACGATGGAAGCTTGTATGCATTTGAAACGTCAGGAAAATACAACTTTAGTCCCTGAGATCGCCTTTTCTTCTCATTTATGTCGGGAACACATATTCGCTTCAATCATATATATATATATATATATATATATATATGATTGAAGCGAATATGTGTCCCTCGATATATATATATATATATATATATATATATATATATATATATATATATATATATATATATATATATATATATGGAATGGAACCGACAAAGACAAGATCGGTGAGCTCCACACTATCACATATATATATATATCAAAGTATGGAGAAGTACTACACCATGCACCTGTGTCAATACTTCTCTGTGCTGCACTTTAATCCGTTCATTGAGCCTTAGTTTTTTTCTCCTGAAAATCCTATTAATAACAATCAGGAGTGTTTTTTCACTGACAGCTCGACCCCTTGCTCTATATTCCTTTTGACCTAACCTGTAAACTGGCAATAAATAAATAATTAAATTAAATATGTATCGTAGGCGCAATCTGGAGATCCTTCGTTAATTTTGACGGAGAGCTTTTTGGGCGCGTGTTTGAAACATTTATCCGGCCGGT